>SJYQ01002120.1:596426-625080 GCA_006410935.1 Redunca redunca | reverse complement strand
TGGGGGGGTTGGAGGGCGGGGGGAGGGAAGTGGTTGGATAGGAAAACAGAAGGCACTCTAAGTATCATAAATTGGAAGGGTTCTAATTCAGGGAACTGGAGACTTGCTGGAAGGGCTGAGAGAGGAAAGGTCAGGCCAGCAGCTGACAGCGGCAGATGATCTACCTAAAAGTCCCTCACCTAGAAGCTGCAAAGGACCCAGGAATCGCAGCAGTGGCCACCACCTCCACCCCCAGCAGCCTGAATCACACAGAGCATACAACTCTAAAGAGTCTGAATTTTGCTCAGGCATCTAGCTGCAGCTTCTGCCAGAGAGAATGGCATCTTCCTTCTCCCCCACCTCCCGTTTCTTGCAGGAGTGTCTCTCATTGGAAGATTCTAACCAGCGCACAACTGAAGCAACTTAGCAGCAGCAGCAGCAGCAACCAGCACTTTACAAAGAAAGGGATCCTGGGAAATGTAGTTCCAGGCTTCTCCTCTGTGGTCTAGGGTGTCAAAGAACATGACCACAATGTCAGGCGACAAAAGAAAATGAGTTTGGTTTCACAGCCACAAACCAGGAAGAGCAAAGAGAATTCATGCTGCTGCTGCTGCTAAGTCACGTCAGTCCTGTCCGACTCTGTGCGACCCCATAGACGGCAGCCCACCAGGCTCCCCCGTCCCTGGGATTCTCCAGGCAAGAACACTGGAGTGGGTTGCCATTTCCTCGCATGAAAGTGAAAAGTGAAAGTGAAGTCGCTCCATCATGTCCAACTCTTAGCGACCCCATGGACTGCAGCCTACCAGGCTTCTCCTGAGGGCCATTGATTGACTGGTGATGACTGCCTGGAGAAATGAGTTGAAAACAACTTTGAGCTTGTATGTAGGGTCACTAGGAAAAGGTGCTACATTGGATTAGCAGTGCCCGAGATGGGCATAGAATGAGAGTGGGAGATTGGATGCAAAAAATTTGCTCTAATGATTGGAAGTCTTCCTAAGGTGACTGACCTTTTTCTTTAAGTCAAATATGTAACTTGTAACCATCCACATGTGAATTCATCCCTAGTAAGCCTTGAACTCAAGAGGGATATTGGAATTGATAAGGAGCAGGAAAGGTACATGGAGAACCTGTGGGGTCTCCAGCCTCCCAGAATCAAGCTCTGCACAATCCACACCATCACACTCCTCAAGGTCATCTCAGGGTCAGTTCTTTTATCACCACCTTCACTACCCCCCTCATTTTCAAGTTTCTAGGTCTGTCTCTGCCAGGCCTTTATCATATGATCTTGGAGAAACCTTCCAACTCTTCTCCAGTGAATTACTTCCTCTCTCTGTATCTCGGTTCCCTCATGGGCAAATTCAGGAGTTGGGTTAGATGTGTGGTTTGCTGATAGTGGATTGAGGAGTGCAGGGTATTTAAGAGGAAGAGGAGGGTTGGAGAAATGCCAAGGCATGGGTCTCTGGGAGGTAGCATTTTTATCTATTTTAGACACTGTGCTTTGGACTAAGATGTCACTTGGGGGAAAAAGTAAGGGGCTTATTCTACTGCTTAAAATAAATAAATTAAAGGCTTGAGATCATCTGGACAAGCCACACACTTCCAGATGTAACATTCCCTAGTGCTGGTTGGCTTGTCCATCTCTGCAGACACCAGCCTCTTTCCTCTCCTCCTCCCTTCCTCCTCTCTTTCTCCATCCCCTCTCCTCCAAAGATGTGAATCGCCAAGTCTCCATCTTATCTTCCAAACATGAGTTGAACTTGAGAACCAAACTTGAAGGCTGGCTCTTGTCATTATGTGATGTTGTGAGGTCAGGTAAGGGAAAAGAGGCAAATAAAATCAACATGTCATTTCAAAACCCCATTTTCCAAAATCTGATGTAATTCTTTTTATCATTAAAAAACACACTGAACCACAGAAAACTTAAAACTTGACATCCTGGAGTCAAGAGGTCATCTCACTTTCCCCCACCTCACTGAGAACTGCAAAATTACAAACCCTGAGAACATGCTGCTTTGAGTTGTTGTTGTTGTTAATGATACCACAATGACTATGGTTTTTATCATCGTGTTTTTTTTTAAAGCAGGAGGAACCATTCAAATAGGTTTTTCTGCTCAAAATGTACTTTGGAGTTCCATTTTGGGGAATAAGAACACTTTTGTTCCTCTTCCGGCTGCAGTTTCACTTGGTTCCCATTAATACTAGCTCTAGAAGAGTCTGAGTCAGCCATAAAATATGTCCATTAGGAAATATTTTCATTATTCCCTGCAGGAGGGAAAGGGCAGATTCGAAGGGAGCGCTGGCAAAGGTGTGTTTGAGGAACGCAGAGCAGAGAGCCCACCATTCTGCCCTTGCTCCGGGGTTCCTCTTGGGCCATGGGCTGCGGCTTGAGGAGGAAGTGACTGGAATAACACCCACCCGAGCAGAGGCCCCTGCCACGCGGAAGTCCATGCACTAGTGAGATCAAGACCAGCCTAACGTCAGACCCTCCACTGAGGCCCTCCTGTCCTGGCTCTACACACAGAGGGCCCAACCAAGCCAGAATAGAGCGTGTGCACACCCTGTCTGCTGATTGGCTGGAGCCTGAGACGTGGGGCTTTGCCCCATTGGCTGGTCGTTGACGGCAAAGGTAGCGGGGAGAGTGCAGCGCTTCCAGTCGGCAAAAGCCACCTGCCTCATCTGTTCTCTGGGTCCCAAATTCCCCTACCGAAGAAGAGAGCTTGCCAGAACATCACCAACGCCTGGCTCTAGGGAATGGCTGTCAGAATTAAGATGTGCTTTGCACCCCTCAACCCAGAAGGCACAATGACCGCCACACAGGACATGGAATAACCTCACCTTTCTGAGACAATTTTGGAGACAGAGCTGTCTTCAGGCCACTGAGGACGTGCTGGGGGGAGGGACCATAAGAGGGTGCCTCAGTTTTCAAGGGGGAGGGAAGTCAGAGCTGTTTCCCTCAGGTTCACCCAGGGTGGAGCTGTTCCCCAGAGGACAGGAGTGGGGATCCTGGTGTCCTTTCTCTGGACGAGAGAAGAGGGCCCTAGGCAGAGTCTAGTGTGATGGGAATTTACCTCAAAGGCAGGAGAGCTTACTTACCCCTCACATAAGCAAATAATCTTTCATCTTGTTTTCCATTTCCTTTGGGGTGGTGGCGGGTGGGTAGGTGGGGGTGGGGAGGGGATCTTTCCCCAAGTACTGAGGACTGAATCCTATTGTCAGAGCTTTGCTGTTCAATTGAGTCTCCTGTTAAAATTTAATTCCTTGGAAGAGTTATAGTAACTTTTAAACAGATACCTTATTGGTCTGGGGAGTGGGTAAGTACTGTATATACACAAGCAGGAAGGAAGGCGGGGCGGGCACAAGCACATAGCACTAATACTAGAACAAAACTCTCCAAAAGAACTTCCCATGATGATGTTAAATAGAACGAATCTGTGCTGTGTAATACTGTATGGCAATTGAGCTTGAAATGTGGCTAGTGTGACTGAGAACCAAATATTTCACTTAAATTTAAATAGCCATGTTGGCTGGTGGCTACCATTCTGAACAGTGCAATTCCAGAAAATCTAGTTTGAAATGAGACCCTAGATATCCTTACCAGCTGACATATCTTACTGAGCTCTCTGAGAGGTATAATTTGCAAAACCATCTGCCTTATCATTTTATATTTGGAAAACAAATCCCTGGTTTTGCATAATACACACCTTAGGAAAGTTAGAGTTTTGTGTTTAGCAAGAGGTAACAAAACTTTGCAGCATAGTCCTACACTTTCATATGACAGGCTGAGCCCCTAGAGAGAGGCAGTGACTGTCCAAGGTCTCATGGTGACATTGATTTCTCTGGGATGGCCCACTCTTATTCTAGAAGACCAGAAAGAGTGGAATCTATTAGATAACAGGGTCCTGAATATAGTACTGGTTTCCTCATGTCACAGTAGAACATGGAAATGTATAGATGATGATGATAAAGGTACTTACTTGTTCTAAGTCTCCAACCAGTGTTAAGCCTACATCTTAGAGCCCCACCCCCAGTCTTTACAGGTCCTGGGTGTCTCCCAATCTTCTCTAGTGGCTTTCTTGCCTTTTTCTAGACTGGAGCAGTCACCCCACTTTTACGTTACTGGAGTGGACAGAATTATGGCCTTCCAATAAAGGTGACTCATTGGAAAAGACTCTGATGGTGGGAGGGATTGGGGGCAGGAGGAGAAGGGGACGACAGAGGTTGAGATGGCTGGATGGCATCACTGACTCGATGGATGTGAGTCTGAGTGAACTCCGGGAGTTGGTGATGGACAGGGAGGCCTGGCGTTCTGCGTTTCATAGGATCGCAAAGAGTCGGACACAACTGAGTGACTGAACTGAATAATATCTACATCCAAATCCCCAAAACCTGTGAATACATAACCTTTTATGATAAAAGAGATTCTGCAGGTATGAGTAAGTTAAGGATCTTGAGATGGAAAAATTATCTTGGCTGACCTGGGAGGACTCATTGTCATCACAAGGGTCCTTATAAGAGGGAGGCAGGAGGATCAGGGTCAGAAGTAGGAGATGTGATGATTGAAGCAAGAGGTTGGAGTGATGCAAGGAAGGGGCCGTTTGACAAGAAATGCTAGCAGGCTCTAGAAGCTAAACAATGCAAGGAAACAGATTCTCCCCTGAAACCTCCAGAGGGAACACAGCCAATGCCTTAATTCCAGACTTCTGACCTCCAGAATTATAAGAGACTAAATCTATGTGGCACAAAGCCATTATGTTTGTAGTAATTTGTAATAACAAAAGTCAGAAACTTAGGCCTTTCCCACTGCAGAGGATGGTGGCTGCTGTCACCAGGATGCACAGAATTGAAAAAAAAATGGATGGCAGCAACTTATTTCCTTCAGATCTTTGCTTCTTCTGATTTACTGTTTCCTGTGGCTGAGGGGTCTCTACTCCCTTGGAGTAGGTTATTGACTATTGTGTGGATCCCCCTTCAGTAGCTGGAGCACTGTCTATCTCCCTTGGAACTCTAGCGAGTTCCCTTGAATCCCCTTTGCTTTCTTCCAAGAGGCCTTGGGCTGCTCAACAGATTAGCTTTCCCAGGTTTTGTCTTAAAACCCCTTTGATCTCTAAATTTCTCCTTCTCTTTCTTCCACTCCTTCAAAAATTCAATAAGAAAGCCATAAACTCAAGCAAGAATGGGAATCAAATTCCTGTTTCCAATCAGGAAGCAGGAGCAAGGAAGCACTGCCTCCAGTGCCTGTAATGACAAGAGCCACTGGACACTCTGCCTGTTTCTGTCCTAATAGTCTGAGCAAACCTCAGAGGCTGCATCCTGCAGGCAGCTCCTCACTGCTGCCAGGAAAGAGGTCCAGGTCCCAGGGCCTCTCTCTCTCCTAATTCTCCTGGAATCTTGCTCACCAAGTCCAATACCCACCACTTACCTGGCCAGGGACCCACAACTCCAAATGGGATAACTTAGATATTCTCTCTTATAAACCCCAGGCTTTTATGTGTACTGATTCATTCTACCATTGAGTATTTCCCTGGGATTTCCTGGGTGCCAAATTCAGTGCTTAGTTGCTGAAGAGATGTATCTCCCAGCTGAGGTCCAATGAGGAAGAAACCATGATGGACGTTACGGCAGATACAAAGTAAAGCAGAAGAACCACCCAGATGAGCCCAGTCCAAATTGCTGAGTCAGAAGAAAAATATAAATTGTGATTGCTTTAGGCAAATAAGTTTTAGAATGGTTTTTTACATAGCAATAGATCATTGAAATATTTCCAAACCCAGCCCCGGTTACTAGATGGAGGACTTGTCTTTCTCCTTCAACTGGCTATTTCTGACTTTTTGGCCTAGCTCTCCTGATCCTTCACCTCTCAGCTGCCAATAGTGCTCTCACAGGCAATGGTACTGGGAACACCCACCCAGCCAGTTCTTTATGTGGCCAGGTATAATTAATTAATTAGCCATCTGTGAGCCCCAGACAAGGAGTGCCTTTGGTGGGGAGACTTTGGTGGTGGAACCACTAAGGGTTGGGCAAGGATGACTCTAGGGCAATCCCAGACCCAGAGTTCCACCTCATGCTGTCAGTTACAGGAGCTGCTCTGATGACGCAGCTGCCGTGATGACAGACTCGTCTCTGAACTGTATGGGCCAAAGGATCTTTTCATGCCCTTTATGCTCTAAGGAACAGAAGACCTCAACTTTGCAAAGTGTGGGTGAGGCATGGGAACGCATAAAGGACTGATGCTTCCATTTTATCCAATCTCTCCCACATGAAAGTGACAACTGTTTAAGGGCAGAAATCAGACTCACTTGTTTTGGATGAATGATGTGGAGGAAGTTAAGAATATCACCAGTCACTGGTATGACTACAGATGGACACAATCAACCATCTCGAGGCGTGACTATTCATGGATGAATCTCTTGAGACGCGTATGTAAGTCAAGCAGGCAGCACTTTCCCACGGGGAGGAAAACAGATATTGTATGGCCCCCAAAAGCTGCTACTCCCCATACCACACCTCTTGGTATGCAGGGCTGATTTCTGGGGGTAGGGGAAGTAGGCAAATTTATAGAAGAACCAAAGATCCTCTTGAAAAGAAAAAAAACTAGACCCTGACCTCTTCCCTCTTGAAAACCACAGTTTCTTGGATCCCTCTTATGTGACTGGAGGGTCCCAGGTAAGCTCATGGGCAGGAAGGAGGGGAAATCACGAGGACCCTGGAAAAGTCAAAGTGAAGGTAGAGGGAGTTTTTGCAAATGATCATGATGAGACCCTGGAGAAAGAGGAGACCTCCAGGGAGACTTTCAGCATGTGGGGAGTGTCATGAGAACTAACTGAGAGACAAAAGAGGCGTAACCGTGTTTGGTACCACAAGCTGGAGAAGTAATTCATGGCAGTTATAGGAAATCACATTTATTGTGTATAAGGTAACCCAGACTATTCCTTTATTCAATAAACAATTTAATTATTCAATTTAGTCAGCATTTATTAAGGCTTGGTGATCAGAGCTAGGAAGGGAAATCAGAGAACCAAAATGTGAGTTTGATGCTATGTGATTAGTGCAAAAAGAGAAGTATATACGAGCCCAGAGAATGAGGGTTTCTAGGGGTGTGTAGGAGGGCTCCCAGGAGGAGGCGGACCAGTGAGATATGGGTTTTGAAGGATCAACAAGAGTTTATTTGTCACAGCAAAGAATGGTAAACCATTCTTTAATGGTTGACAGCCTGTGATTTGTGGGCAAGTCTACCTAGCTTAAAGACCGAGAAACCAAGCCAGTTCCACATTCTATTTCCAACAGATATGTAGATTTGATGGTGGGTGAAAGGAAGCTACTGGTTCATCATCCCCTTTGGAGATAGCACCCACTGAGGCCCTGGCATGAAAAAACCTGCCAGGTGCCACCAACCAGTCACAAGGTTGTCGTTTTCATCAAGTTTCTGTACATAGAAGAAACCAAGGAAGGACAAATAGAAAACAGAAGGCTGAACCTGCTCATCAGTGGCTGATGAGACTCCAAGTGGTGGCAGTACTGGCTCAGGGCCCCTCCACCTGCTGGAGAAGTTTCTACATTGTCCTCAATGTGGGCGTTCAGCCCAGCCTTTGGCTCTTTCTGCCTGAGCCCTCGGGCTGGGCTGTCCAGTCTGAGACCCATTTGTGGAAATGTCCTCTGTAGAAGGCTGGTACCCATGGTCACCCCTTTCCTTACTCAACAGAACGAAACAGATTGATCCTCCAGCGCACTGACCAACCGCGGTCTTGAATGGTGACTCAAGTCCTCTGGTCTACAGCTGGTCCAGCCTTAGAAAACCCTCCTTTGACTCTAGAGCACTCTGTCAGGGTATCCGTTGGAGGGGGCATCCCTGAAGTAGGTATTACCCCCTCTGAAAAGAGCAGATGTCATTCTTGTCACTTTAAATTAACTTTAGCTGAGAAAGACCGACAGAAACAGACGCTGGGTGAACTATATTTGACTGATATTCTGTCAAATATTGCATGGGGTTGTGATCCACAAATTCTCCCATCTGCTGCTGCTGTCTGAGTAGCTGAATGCACAATGGCGCGATTACCATATTTCGTTCAGATTTCCCTCCGTCGGATCAGAGCCTGTGAATGTGAAATGTGCCCACAGAGAAAGGAAACCCTGGTAGGGTGGGTGCAAGGGCATCCCTCAGCTCTTCCCTGGGGGGAGCTGGGGAGGGAGGAGGGCTTCCGGAAGGTGTCCAGGCTCTCGCCCAGGAAGGGCTCATCCTGGAGACAAAGGAGGAAGGTGGAGGATCAGGAGTAAGGAGCCGGATTAAGATCACACAAACCTGCAGCCCTTAGAAACTGCCTTAATCCATTTTATAAAGAGTTGGGAGGGTTTTTCTGTCCATGAATATAATACCTTGCACATCTGATCAGCTTTTTTTCCCAGAACATTTCAAAGCTCTCTGCAAATACAGCAGAGTCTCCTTAGATTAGAGCCCGGCCTATTATTACCTGGTTTTGGAGACACCCCAGGTCAGCGGGTCACCTGGGGCCCTCTGAAATAAGACAATTCCCTGCAACAAAAAGCCTGGTGTAATGTGGTTTGTCTAACGAGTGGTTTTCAAACTGTGTGAGTCATGGGACCCTTGAAAAAAAAAAACAGCCTGAAGCTCAATTCGTAATTCAGAACAAAGTGGATCTATTCTGGTTAAACCAAAGCTACCATGTGAAGGGGAACAAAGATGGGTCCACCTGACACTCCAGCTCATGGTTGGAAGGCTATTCTGGAAATCACGGTGTCCCCACCCCCCAAGCAGAGGTAAATATTCTATGACGTTAGCGGATGTTAAGTTTCTTCAATATACCTTCCAAGTCTTGGTACTTAATTTTATTTCTTTCATTTTGTGCTATTTTGATAACAAGGTACCCCCAAAGATACATTTCATGTAGAACCAACTGCATAATTTGCGCAGCCAAGTACAAAATAAAAACCTGGGCCCTTTGTTCAAAATGATTAAGGTATTTCAAGATGGCAGCAACAGAGCATTAAACTCAGCCCAGGACATTTCTAAGCCTGGGGCTCTTTGAGAACGTGCAACTGGCATACCCAAAAGACAGTCTTGGTTTCTACAGGGCCCATAGAACCTGGATCTGCCCCTTTCTCCAACTTTCCAGAGAAATACCAAAGGATCAAAGGAATCTCCATGTTTCCTGAGAAGTTCCTTCCATTCTAGTGAGTCAAGCCGGTCCACCCCACAGCCCCAGGAGATCTCAAAGCTCCCAAGTGCGTGCACATTGCACTCTCACTTTCATATGGAAGGATGGCCTCAAGGCGGATGACTCCATTTGCAAACAAACTGCAACAGAACAAAGAATCCACTGCGTGTCCAAGGATTGGGGCTGGAGTGGCACTTGGGGGAAGCTATGGGTCAATCCCCAAACCTCAGAGGATTGGGCAGGGTGATTTTGGGGTGCTCCTTGAGGGCCTGGGCTTCATATGCTCCTTTTCTAGGTTCCCTGTGATCCAAGGCTGGGGTATGTCTGACAACGTGTCTGTTGAATAAATGCAGCCTGTGTTCCAACCAAAGTCATGGTTCTCTGACTTTGCCATATGCACTACAAATCACAAATCTTTGTCATTATCCTGCTACCCAGAAAGCTCTTCTTTTCCCTTCTTGGATCCAGGTCCTATCTATATACTAAACTCCTGCTCACGTGTTCCCTGCCCTCATGGTTACATACGCCACCTTGACCGGGGATGTTTGGGTTGAGGCTGGAAAACTGATTAGTGAGCATACCAGGCACAGTCTACCCAGGAAATAGAAACCACCTAAGTAGTGAAATAGAGGGGCCTGAATGGAGGACTTGTCTTTGTCAGAGATGGAAAAGCTGAGAAGTCAAACAGGGGGCGTTGAGTCAACCTAGTGATGAAAAGTGTAGGAGGCCACTGCTACCCTTGGCCAGAAAGACAGGAGGTTGGATGTGTGATGTGCCAGAGTGAGCCAGAGCTCCCAGCAAAGTTGTCACAAGAGTCGGTCCAGAAGAGGTGGAGCTGTGGAGGAAGCGAGATGCTAGAGGGTCTGTCCGTAGCAGAATGGGACAGGCAGGAATCCTCTACAGTCCCTGCTTCCTTCCCCCGCAGTTCCTCCCAATGGCCTCACCCAGAAGGAAGCCTGAGAGATGCAGGGGCCAGCCCACCCTGGGATGGAGCAGTATGTGGGCAGGATCTGGGGGCCAGCAAGGCCAGGACAGCATGAAGGGCCATTGAAGGAGTGATGCTCCACTGCAGGCAGAGAGAGGTAGTTGAACGTGATCATATTTGGGGAACGTTCCTGCTCCAAGAGAGACACTTGATAGGAATATTCTTTCTTTTCCATAACAATTCACATGATAATGGCCTTAAAAATAATGTTTCCCATGCTCAGTGAAACAACAGAGAAAAGTCTTTCCCTTGGATATGTAATGCCTCACCAGGTTGGTATCTTTTTATAATTTAGGAGAGATGTGTTTTCTGACTTGCAGATTCACTTCCTTTTATGAGACGATGAAAATTATATAACCCATCATGTTTCCCTTTTGGCCATAGCTGCCAGGAAGCTCTGAACTAAATTCAAACTTCCCAGATACAAGTTTTTAACTATATACTCTCCCCTCCTACATTTCTTTAAATCCCCAATGTTTAGTTTAAGCGTCTCACTGATTAAATGTTTTATAAGACACTACAAATTCTTTGAAATAGCAGATCAACTATACCTTGGCTTCCTTTTCATTTAAGATGCTTCCAACTGTTCCTACCACTCGGATTCTTCCTCCCATTTGCTCCCAGTCTGTTCCCCTTCCCCCACAAAACTTCCTAGTGACTTGTCATTTTCCCACGTTAAGAAAGCCACAGGCCCTTCCCACTTCTCCATGGCACTCTCTTACTCCTAAATTATCACTGTATCTCTTTCACTTCCTCTTCCACTGCCCTCTTCAGAGATTTCCTCTCCAGCAGGGCATGAACCCTTCCCAAGCAGAGCCAGCATCACGGGGCCCACTTAAAGAGGAAGCCGAAAGTCTGGACAGAGAAGTGATGGCTGCTGGGGGTGGAAGGCCAGCCAGTGCTCGTGAACAGTGGCCCTTGAGGGCTTTGAGTCGCTGCCCTGGTTTGAATCTGGCTCTGTCACTCATCTGCTGTGACCATCACGTGTGCCCACCACCTCCCCGGCACAGTGTCCTTCCCCATGCTGTTGGTAAGGTCACTCCAGCTTTTCTCTGGGCATTATCCCTCTCCCAATGCATCCAGTTTGGATGGGACTGACTTTCAAATGCCACATCCTCCCTGCCCAAGGTATAGTCAAGTGACCCAGCCAAACCCACAATTCTCTCTTTCAAGTGGGCCCATTTCGAGTGGGGTGACAAGTTGGAGCTCCTTCATCTTGCCCACAATCCCCAGTGAGCTCATCTCTTAAGTCCCAAAGCAGACTGCATGCTTGTCTTTACAAGGCCCGCAGACTCAGATTTTCCCCGGATTTTTAAAAATGAGTTTCTGTTACTGCAACCATCACCCCCAAGTGATGCGGAGCCTGATCCTGGGCAAGTTACCTAAACTCTTGGAGTCCCAGATTCTACATCTCTTCCATGGAGATGCCAACACACATGTCTCGGGGCAAGAGGTCATGCACTTAGCCCTTTCTGAGTGTTTCACAAGTATTTCATCCCTCCTTCCCTGCTCTGCTCAACAAGTGACCTGCAAAAGGTGATAGACCCTGCCCCCATTCCACAGCTGGCCAGTGGCAAGCATCAATGGTCAGGTCTCCTGAGAACTCATGTTTCTCTTCAGGACCTCTCAGCGCTTCAAGGAACCCCTTGGGATCTCACCAAAGGGTGAGCAGTGGTTTACCCATTTCAATGGGGGAGAAGGAAAATTTCTAGAGATCTCATCCTAAGGAATGAAGGCATCGGATTCTCCAGCTCTGGCCATTTGCCGAAAGCCCTGGTCCGGGCTCCTCCACAGCGGAGCTGCTGTGTTCGGTGAACTCCTCTCTCCATAAAACTGCATCCAAGTCTGTTTTAGAAGCATGTGCATGAGCAGACTCAGCCTTGAGAAGCCTCCTGTGTCCTGAGCACTGACAATCTTCTAATCCTCCAAGAAGACTTGGCAAGCATCCTCCAATGCCCTGGGCCGTGTGAACCTATGGCTGAATGTGGCTGGACATGCCGGGCTGGCTCCCTGGGTCCTTGGGGTCCACGGAGCTGATCTCCAGACTGTACGATTCTCACTGAGTAGAAGTGGAAGTGTTAGTCTCTCAGTCATGTCTGACTCTTTGCAACCCCATGGACTGTAACCCATCAGGCCCCTCTGTCCTTGGAATTCTCCAGGCAAGAATACTGAAGTGGGTTGCCATTCCCTTCTCCAGGGAATCTTCCCAACCCAGAGATTGAACCTGGGTCTCCTGCATTGCAGGCAGATTCTTTACTGTCTGAGCCACCAGGGAAACCCTATTCTCACTGAGAGTGGGTGCTAAATAGTGATGTTCCTAAGCCCACAGTGGGCTCCATGGGGACTCCTCACTGGCTATCCCAACAGGCTGGCCACAAAGTCTTTTAAAATAATAACTACTAGCAGGATCACTGCTGTTTATGTCTTCACATCAGTATAAATTAAGTTCATTAGTTTTATTTTACAAATGCAGTTATCAGGCTTAAGCAATTGAGAAACGTGATCAAGGTGACAGGGCTATTAAGGGATGGAGGGATTCTCAAGGATCTCACCCAGGGGCTTCCCCGGCGGCCCAGTGGTTACCACTCCACACTCCCAATGCAGGCGGCACGGGTTTGATCCCTGGTCAAGGAATTAAGATCCCGTATACCACACTGCATGGCCAAAACAATCTCACCCTGGTCTGCATGCGTGCCTGCTCAGTCGCTCAGTTGTGGCTTTTTGTGACGCTAAGGACTGTAGACCCCAGGCTCCTCTGTCCATGGGATTCTCCAGGCAAGAATGCTGGAGTGGGTTGCCACGCCTTCCCCCAGGGGATCTTCCCAACCCGGGGATCAAACCCGCACGCCCTGCATGGCAGGTGCACCCTTTGCCACTGAGCCACCGGGGAAGCCCCTCACCCAGGTCCACCTGACCACAAAGGCTGTGCTCTTCACCGCTGTGTTATACAGTTATCTCTCGTGCTTCTGGGAGGAGGCCCACTGGGACCCCCCACTCACAGTCCCTGGGTGAGCAGCAGCACCTGCAGACCACAGAGGATGAATAGACCTGATTTCCTGCTGCGACTGCTGGGCGACTCAGTGGTTTGGGAAAGTCACAGTTCCTTTCAGATTCTCAATCCCCTGCTTTGTAGGGTGGAGGACACCGTATCACCTCTGTCTGCGTGGCACGGTATTATCTACAACATTCTGCACGGCCGCTTCGTGATGGGCATTAGCAGCTGGGAGAAGATAAGCGTTCGGAACAAGGAGACAGCAGCAGGAAAGGGAGAACAAGTGATGAGGAAGAGATGGGAAGGAAATGATTCTTTGGGGATCTGCTGGGATCCTGAGACAGCATGCCCTCCTGCCTCCTGCCCCTCCACGCTGGCACATTCAGCAACCACACCAGGCAGGATGCTTCCTCCAGACTTCCTTGGGGGAGGAGCAGGAGCCAAGAATGCATCAGAAACAACACGATTCTGTGAGATCACAGAGAGCCTTCGTGCACTGGGCCTCCAAACGGTTCTGCCAGTTCTTTAAGTCTGCTTGGGCTTCGAGATCTTCTAGCAGCCTCCGGAAGTGAGTTGGAGAAGCTTGAGGTGGGATGAGAAGACCAGGCCTTGAACTTCCTCCACTGTCCCTGCCCACAGACCCAGTGACCACAGGATTTTCTCTGTCCTGTTCTGGCAAGCGGACCTGCTTCCCCTCACCCACCACCGCCATCTCCTCATTACAGAACAAAGGAAGCTGGCTCCTTCCCTCCAGTCCAGAGAGGGTTCCTAATTGGCTTTCCATTAAAGGGAAAATAGACTACTGTTTCCACCTCATTATTTATGAGCCTTTCTGGAAGTGCATTTCCATGCACTCTGGGATTACTCACGCCCATTTTGCTTGGCCATATTTTATGATCTGTTTTATTTATTCAGGGCCTCTATTGGGTACTCACATCTGAAACCAATTAAAAACCAAGAAATAGGAAAAACCAAATAAACACCTGGAGATGTCCAAACCCAGTCTTTCTGAAGCCTGCGACTAGGGGACTGGCATGGCCGGGCCTATAGTCTAGGCCACAGGAAACGGGGGTCTCTCTCCTGGAGACACCAGGCGACGAGGCCACACAGATGGCGGCACATCGATTCCAGGACCTGTAGACAGAGCTGGGGCTGAGACCGCCTGGGTCCTGAGTCTGAGCTCTCCCTGTGCAGGGCAAAGGCACTGCTTGTGCATGTTGGGGTCCCTCTTTCCGCCTGGCATGTCGGGAGGAACTAGGCAACCCTTGGCTTGGCCTGTGGGCATCCCCACCATGACTCTGTGAACATAGGCCTGTGCACACTGTTGCAGAAATTTGGAACAAAATTGTGAAGAACCATCTGTATGAATTTGGGACTGGTTTGCCCTCTATAAACACTGTCTCCAGCTTCACTCTAGAAGGATTCTTAGGGGCAAATGTGCTTGCCTTTAGTCCCAGAAGAACAGCTACCAAGCTTAGCATTCCCACAGTCTGCTAGTCTCATTGAGCCTTAATCCAGGTGGGGGTAGGGGTATCAGAGAGAAGAAAGCAAGCCCTCGTCTTTTTCAGGGGAATCTGAAAGTGTTTCACACAGCTTTATACAACGTGCTTTGGAGTCTATGCCCATGGACAAGCCACTCTGCACCTTATTGTCTGTGTGAGATGCACGTGATGTGCTCCAGGCTTCTCTGTCCATGGGATTCTCAGGCGAGAATACTTGAGTGGGTAGCCCTTTCCTCCTCCAGGGGATCTTCCTGACCCAGGGATCAAACACCTGTCTCCTGCATTGGCAGGCGGATTCTTTACCACTGAGCCACCGAGAAAGTCCAATGCATGGAAGCCCCTTTTTCATTTTGCCTGCCCTTCCCACAGCTTCAATCTCTGCTGCGACGGGAGATCTCTCTCTCCCCCATCTCCCACCTCCACCCAGGGAGAGTCAGTACATTGGTGGGTGGTCTCTGTCCTGAACCCAAATGCCCCCTTCCTCCCCTTCAGCCGAGCTGGGTGTGTGGACAGTAGGGAGGGGTCCCCTGCCCCTGCTGGGTGGCAAGGGCACCCAGCAGCCTCCTGTTGGGCAGGCAGATAGATGGTGTAAATGCCAGCGCATCATGGAACTTTGGAGAGTTTCACTTGGGATTAAAAGAAATGATGCACATCACATCTCTGATGATGTTTCCTCTCCAGGATATTTGTGTTTATTGTAACACACGCATGCACGTGCACACACACTCATAAATTGAGGAATGGGACTGGCTCCCTGGATTCTTAGGAATAGTGCTACTTAGAGATTTACCCCTGACTTCCCTTAGTAATTTATAGAAATCCTCCCTTCATTCATTTGCTGGTTCATTAATTCAACAAACATTGTGTTACACACTTCACAGATGCGAAATAAACCCTCCTTCCTGTGCGGACATTCCAGCCTGAGCTTCTCCTGGGACAACACACTTCAGAGGTTTACTCCCCACGATGAATGCAGGAACTAGAAAAGCCATCGACTCTTGAGGCAGGAGGGGAACCAGGAAGCTGACACAATTCTACTTGTCCACAAACCGCTGCTTTCAAATTTGAGGTCTGCTCTTCTAGATCTTGGTCACATTCTGGTGAACATGGTGATTTCTTGCTTTTACTACACGACTGGTGCCTGACACTTCTGAATATGAGAAGCCAAGTTTCCCAATGTCTCTGCTTTCTTCAGCAGCACGTGGGGACTGAGAATGGTGAGGATTCGGGGAGCAGATGGGCATGTGAAGGTGGGCGGGCATGAGAAGGAGGTTGCCAACACAACCACAGACCGGCTCCCACCCAGAGAAAGGTTCAGACTTTGGTGATGTCAAGGTGGGATGAGTGAAGCCGAATTGCTCTTCATGACAGTGAGAGAAACTTTTGCAATTTCTGTACCATTGGTCACTTAGGGAAAGCTAGAAACTTCTTAGATTAATATTTACAATGTATAAAATGAAATATATTCATTTCAATGTATAAAATGAAATATATAGGATGAAAAGGAAGCCAAATATATTACAATATTAACAAATTTTTAAAAATTGTGGTAGAGTAATTCTTGGGCTACTTTATGTTGTTGTTCAGCTGTTGAGTCGTTTCCAACTCTTCGCGATCCCGTGGACTGCAGCACACCAGGCTCCCCTGTCCTTCACCATCTCCTGGAGTTTGCTCAAGTTCATGTCCATTTTATACTTTACAAATACTTTTATAGATACATTTAAATATTTATAAATACATGTACTTTATAAATACATTTAAGTAACAAGGCAGTACACTGAAAACAGGCAAGTTCATCTTGAATTTTATTTGTAAAGGCACAGGCACCTGAATACTGTTTCTTGGTTTGATCCTGGCCAGTGTGACATGTATGTTTGAAAAGGACAATGCACATGGCCTGTTGGACACTCGATTTTTTTTTTCAGTTTGATAGCTCCAAGGGTTGAAAATCTTGATTCACAAAGATAAAAGGTTGCAAGTGTATTTGAAAATTTCACAGCTGACTTTTCAAGGACCACACAAAGCCTCTAAAGATTACGGAGTTAAACTCCAGTTGTGGAACCACACAACTTCACCATTTGGTGGCTGAACTACCAAACCCAGTGTTACTTAATCCCTGACAAGTTTTGTCATATAAGGATCTACACAGAGAAACACCGTGATGTTCTGCTATCTAGGAGCAAATAACGGGCTTCATGTCAAAGGAGAGCATAAATGATGTTTCAGTAACTGTAATACAATATACAAATGTCTGGACGTCTCAGTGACAAAGTCACAGGCACTATAATAACTATAGGCTTGTCTCCTGCATGCACAAGAGAAGGAAATACTAAAATTCAGTTGGAGGCTATCAGAGAGATGCCATTTCCTCCCATCCCAGTTCACAGACCCACAGAATGCCTTGGAAGCTCATGGGCGCCCAACTAATAACTGGTCTTCTAGCGGGAGGAGATGAGAGTTAGAGACAAAAGTCAGACAGCACAGAATCAGAAAATTCCGAATGTAGGGCAGCCCACAGAACCATCTCATCTCAGGAAGCACGGGGGAGGCCTTTCATGAACAAGAACATCCTTGTCCTGTTTGACCTGCGGCAATGTGGACCCTGGCTGCTGCCGACAAAATCTTCATCCCAGTCTCCCCGACTCTCATACAGGCCTTGAGTGGTTTGTGATGGAAATCAGGCAAGGGGCAGCATCTTCTGTTTGGGTCAATCCAGGATGATTGCAAATCCATTGACCAATGAAACAGATTCAGCTGGAGTGAGAACCTGGGCCAGAGAGGTAAGGCTCGCCTGGGAAATGTGCAGACCCTCAGGAAAGACTTGGGCCCTCCATCGGTCCTGGAGTACAGGTCCAAGGAGAGCTCACCTAAATCTCAGGGCCCCTGCAGGCACAGGTGGTATCAAGAAAGCTCACAGGATTCATCCTATAGGAGGAGGTCAGTAGCCTGTAGCTCTGATATTTGGGAAGCTGGAGGAGTTTGAGGAATGGACCCTCCTGGTTACCCAGCCCCCAGTCCCCCGCCTTCTCAATCGCTTTTTTCACGGCACACAAGCCTTCCCAGTGGCTCAAGCATCCGCAAGAGACGTGAAGCCCTATTTGGTTTGCGGTGCTCCCTCCACCATTGCTAAGCATCTGGTTCTTTCAGAGTCTGAGCAAGATGCTCCTGACCGTCGCCAGCCCAGGCAGTGGTTGCTGAAGAAGCTCTAATGAGAAGCCGACAGATGAATCCCCGCTGCCCTGCTCTGCCTTCAGCAAGCCTGCCGCTTCCCCACGCTGTCCTCCCCACTCTGCTTTGTAAGTTTTCCTCCTAATCTCAACCTCCTTCCTCTTTCCCATTCTTCTGAATGTTAAAGTCACGACCTTTGCGGTTTACGGGCCACCAGAGACTGAACTAAATGTGTTAGCTCTGAGTCCAAACAAGTAATAGCCGGCCAATTAAATTAATAATCCATATTGTTACAATGTTTAACCACGGCTGTTTCCTCAGCGGTCTGTTTAAATCACAGCCAAGGCCTGACCTATTAAAATGAATAACTGGAATTATGAGAAACACCATTTAATAAACACAGCGAGGAACTCAGCACAATTGAGCATGAAATATTTATTACCACTTGAAGCAGAGGGCTGTTTGGGACTTTAAGATGGGATTAATGAATGCATTTTAATTTCTAACTCACGAGGTGGGAGGTGGGGCTGGAACCGGAACCGGAACTGAAGGCCTTCCGGAAGTTTCTTGGAAAAATCTGCTCATGTTGTGTTTGTCACATTGTGCTGGGCTATTTCTTTATGTGAGGGCTTCTACCAACGCAGTAAGAGCAGGAATGTAGGCATCTGATCGGTGGCTTCTTGGAGACCTAGTACTTGCTTAGTAAATATTTCCTAGATGGATGGATAATGGCTGAGTGGATAGATGGGTGGGTGGATGGATGGATGGATGGATGGGTGAGTGAGTGGATGGATAGACTGATTGGTGGGTGGATGGATAGACTGGTGTGGATGGATGGGTGGATGGATAGGCTGATGCTAGATGAAACATTTTGACACCTTAGTATGTACACCTCAAAGATATAAGAAAGATAAAACTCTTAGCACAACACGTGACACATTCTAAATCCTCAATACACGATAATTGTAACTGTAAATATAGTTAGGAGAGCAAAATCTGGTTAATTTACTAGAAAACCAGTGCTCACATTGGCAGCTCCTCAGGAGAAGGCAATGGCACCCCACCCCAGTCCTCTTGCCTGGAAAATCCCATGGGCAGAGGAGCCTGGTAGGCTGCAGTCCATGGGGTCGCTAAGAGTTGAACACGACTGAGCAACTTCAATTTCCCTTTTCACTTTCATGCATTGGAGAAGGAAATGGCAACCCACTCCAGTGTTCTTGCCTGGAGAATCCCAGGGATGGCGGTGCCTGGTGGGCTGCCATCTATGGGGTTGCACAGAGTCGGACACGACTGGAGCGACTCAGCAGCAGCGGCAGCAGCAGGAGCTTCAGGGCAGTCCGAGGACCCAGCTTCAATTCTGACTGCCCCACTTATCTTTAAGTGAGCCTGAGAGCCTGTTTGGGGATTACGTATTTTTGTTTTACTGTTGTTGGCTTTTCCCAGAATGAATTGCTCCATTCCTTGTCTTCCCAAAGCTCTCTGTCTTATTCCTGCGTTTGCTCTGACATGTCCCTGTTTTCCCAGGTATGACTGTGTTTCACATTATTCCATTTTCCCAGGTGTCAGCTCTCACGTTTTGATCATGGGTTTCAAAAATGCAGTTCCTGTAATGATAACCCTTAGCAAGGGAGGTAAGTTGGGAAGTTATCAAGGATTTATGAAGGCTCAAATGCTAAAGAGTCTGCCTGCAATGCTGGAGATCTGGGTTCGATCCCTGGGTCAGGAAGATCCCCTGGAGAAGGAAATGGGCACCCACTCCAGTGTTCTTGCCTGGGAAACCCCATGGACAGAGGAGCCTAGCAGGCTGCAGACTATGGGGTCGCAAAGAGTCGGACACAACTGAGTGACTGACACACAGACGTGAACAAGATAACTGGGCCTTCCCTACAGGGGTGACCCAGTGGGAAGAGTCCCTGTCAGAACCTGCTTTTCAGAGAAAGCGGAAGGCAGGGAGACCAGGCTGTGTGTGCTGAATGGGCACCTGTGACATTGTGAGGACTGGGGGGCCACCCAGGCACACCTGGCTGTGGTCTCCCCTTTGAGAGCATCTCCCGGAGACCACAAAACCACCCTCAGGTCCTGTCACCGTCTCCCCAAGTCTGAAATTAAATGTGTTATAAAGGCACAACAGGCGAAGGGTAGTCTCATCATGAACAGGAAGAATCTTGAAACTGAAAAGTAGGAAAAAGAGGAATGAGTTGTATGAAGAGGGTAGATCTCTTACTTTGGGGATGACGTGGAGTATCTTTTCTTTCAGTGAGGAAAAGATGGTTTGGGTTAACCTTATGAAAGATTGATGGGATCTCCCCGCTACCCCACTACAAAAAAAAAACAAAACAAACAAGAATGGTCCCAAACAGAAGTGTCCTAAGTGGCCAGTATAGCCGCATGGATGTGACATGGGAAGCTTGCCTGACCCCAAGTGGCCTTCAAGAGACTGAGGCTTCAGAGGGCTCTGTCGGCCTGCACTCTGCAGATCTCATGTTGTCAATGTCACTGTCTGTTACTTTGGTCTCTTTAATCCTTAAGGATGCTTGCAGAGTAATGGATAGCATGGCTGTGTTGGAATCCTGTTTTCCTGTATGGTGGAGGAGACTTCTGTCAAACTGGGTAGAGCTGCTTCTTTATCACCCATCCCTCCCCTACCAGACTGTGAGTTCCTACAGGGTAAGACTGCATGTTATTCATCTCTTTGTCCCACAGCATGACTTGCTCAGTAGATGACATCTTTCTGGTCCTCAGCAGAAGTTCGTGGATAACAAAAGCCATCCTTTATGAGCCCGTATAATATCCGAGCCTTGTGCTCAGCTCTTTGCGTGTGTCCTTCTGTGTGGTGTTCCCAGCCACACGCTGACTCACTATTACGATGCCCTATTTTACAGATGAGGCCCCTGAGACGTAAAGAAGCTGGGCACTTGTCCAGGATCACCCGGATAACATGCAGCAGCCCTGGAATCTGAACCTTGTCTGTATAATTTCGGAGCCTTAGCTTTCATTGCCGTGCTGTTTTGTCTCCAAGTGGTGAATGCACATGCCACTTAACAGCCACGGAGACAACCACGTAGGGACAAGATCGCGAGGCTGAGGCTGAGTGAGAGGATGTGGAGACTTTCAGAGTAGACTTGCCTCTCGATTTATGTTTTTTTCTGGTCTGGAAGATGCACCGATTTGTTACTCATTTCCTACCCAAGGCAATGTTGCATTTCCCTCGTCCTCAAGGCGTGCTGAGCATGTTGAAGCAGCAGCCAATGCCCGCCCTCCCATCAGACCTCTTAATGAATCTGAGAGCAATGATGGGAAGGCCTGGAGCAAAAGGCAAGAGGTGTGGGTCGTTGGCCTGGCTCTGCAGTATGCACTTGGGTAAGCCCCCAGGTCCGGTTTACCTGTATCCAGGAAAGGCTGGATTCACAGGTCTTCCTCTCCCTTCAGATTCTATAATTCCTCAGATAGCCCACCATCAGACTAAACACCCTCCTTCTAACCAGTCTGAGTTATTCAAGATAGTGACTGAATGGCTCTTGAGAGTATGTGTCTACTGCCTCTAGGATTCCAGAAGCCTCAGTCTAGAAGCCTAAGCAAGAGACCCACTGATCTTGGAGTATGAACACTGCATGAGGTCAGGGCTCTCGAGTTTTTCTGAGGTCCTCCCTGAGCAGTAGTCAACCAGTCTCCCATGTGCTTCACACAGCTCTGACCAAGTGGGGTGTGTGTGTGAATGCTAAGTCACTTCAGTTGTGTCCGACTCTGTGACCCTACGGACTGTAGCCCACTGAGCTCCTCTGCCCATGGGGATTCTCCAGGCAAGAATACTGGAGTGGGTTGCCATGCCCTCCTCCAGGGGATCTTCCCAACCCAGGGATTGAACCCACCTCTCTTATGTCTCTGCATTAGCAGGTGGGTTTAAATCAGACCTCATGGGAAGAAAGCAGCCAGCCCTGAAGCAATTGTTTTCATGGTGAAAATCTGCTTTCCTAAGAGCACTAACATAATTACTTAGTTGATTGCTCTTAATTACTTATATATGAACTAGTTTCAAAATAATAATATCAACACTAACACTAACAATATTTTTAAGGTGCAAAATGAGAGGGGTACATTTGTTATATCAGAAAGCAAAATTACCAAAGATTTCTATAATTGTGTCAAACGGACGTAAGACCAGCCAGAGGGACTTCCCTTGTGGTCTAGTGGTTAAGAACACACCTTCCAATGCAGGGGATATCGGTTCAGCCCCTGGTCGGGGAGCTAAGATCCCACATGCCACGGGGCAACTAAGCCCTGAGACCCGACGCAGTCAAAAATAAGTAAATAAATTTTTTTTAATTGAAAAAAAAAAAAAAAACCAGAACTGGCCAAAGGTATGGAAAGGAGATTAAGTATAAAAGTAATGATAACTATATCGAATCAAAACACATCACATCCATGCATTCAGGAGGAACGGGGAGTAATTGCTTAAAGAGTACAGGGTATTCTTCTGAGGTGATGACAAAGCTGTAAAATTAGAGGGAAGTGGCAGCTGTACAAAATGGGGAGTGCACTAAATGCTGCAGAATTACGCACTTTTAAATGGTTAATTGCATGTTATGTGAATTCCCACTTCAATTAAAAGAGGGAGACTTAAGGGACATGTCAACCACAGGTAGAATGTGTATAGGTCCTCGCTATTGCTCTTCTTTTGCTTTCTTTTTTCATTTTTCCAAGCAAATTTTAAGTAGTTTTGGAACTCTAAATAATTAATTCCTATGCAGTTAAAATAGCTTTTGCCTTATGAAATCCTGTGATATCTGGAATTTACTCTTAAGTCATCTAGGATCGGATGTGGATGGAACAACTTTGTCTGTGAGTTGACGGCTCTTGAAGCTGCATAACTGGGTACAAAAGGGTCCTTTCTATTTTGTTCTCTACTTCTGTATGTGTCTGGACCTTTTCATCCTAAATGTTTTGTGTTTTTTTAAACAGTCTTTCTCATTCAAAATATCTTATCATCTTTTGTCCCTGCCCCTCCCACTATTCCCCGTGGCTCAGCAGTGAAGAATCTGCCTGCAAAGCAGGAGCCCCAGGAGATTCGAGTTCAATCCTTGGGTCAGGAAGATCCCCTGGGTGGCAGCTCACTCCAGTATTCTTGCCTGGAGAACCCTAGGCACAGAGGAACCTGGCGGGCTACAGTCCCTAGGGTTGCCAACTGCAGATACAACTGAAGTGACTTAGCCCGCACACGCCTCCCACAATATACCTCCAGAGGTCAAAGTGGGCCAGGATCACACCCAGAGAAATTAACAACTGTCTGATATTTTGATTACTAAAATGGCTTGTCCATCCTCCAATCACAAAGGCATTAGGTTGGAAATGATCCTCCTCTGAAGGCCTACTTTTCTGCCTACACAAGATTAGCTGTCTGGGGCCAGGGGTACAGATGCCAGCCAAGAGCTAATTGGCCAATGCAACCAACTCACAGCTTTTCCTTCCTTAACTCCTTGTCAGTCTGATTCCTGTGTCACCCTGTCTGCAAAGACCTCCCATTGCTCCCCGCTGCTTGGGGCCAGCTCTTTCTCAGAGGGAGGAAGAAGGAAGTGGTTAGTGGATTTGGCATTCCCAGCCTGAGGATTGGTTCTTCTCCCTTGGCTACTGCCTGCTGCTTTCTCATCCAGGCATACTGGCTATAAAAGTGCCTAGAAGGCACAAATGGCTATGAATATTCATGGAGTCATTATGAATAATACTGCTTTAAAAACAAATCGTCTTCCAGCTATTCACCCTGGAAATTGAATTCTTCTCTCATACTTTGAGTCACTAGGAGATTGTTAACAGCAGTGGGCAGCAAATTTCAGTCCAGAGGCCAAATCTGGTCCACTACATTTATTTTATATGATCTGCAAGGCAACAATGGTTTTTACATCTTTAAATAATTAGGGGGGAAAGCAAAAAAGAATAATATTTTGTGTCATGCACAATTAAATGAAATTCAGATTTCAGAGTCTGTAAATATAGTTCTCTTGGAACGTAAGCCTCACCCGTTGTCTTACATATTGCCTATGGTTGATTTCATGCTAAAATGACAGAGTTGAGTAGTTGGCTTAGAGATGATATGGCCCAGGCAGCTTAAAATATTTACTATCCAGCCCTTTAGAGAAAAAGTTCATTCATTTCTGGTCTGTAAGCTTGAGATTCTCCTATCAACTCTTAACGATTCACTCTTGTCTAATAGAGCTGTACTGCAATGACATCCATTGCCAGTAGAGGCCGCTGTCCTCCACACATCAGGCTGAAACTGTTCAGATTGGACGTTTAGGGTTTTAGAAAATGTATTGACTGGTGATAGAAGCAAGGTCCGATGCTGTAAAGAGCAATATTGCATAGGAACTTGGAATGTTAGGTCCATGAATCAAGGCAAATTGGAAGTGACCAAACAGGAGATGGCAGAATGAATGTCGACATTCTAAGAATCAGCCAACTAAGATGGACTGGAATGGGTGAATTTAACTCAGATGACCATTATATGTACTACTGTGGGCAGGAATCCCTTAGAAGAAATGGAGTAGCCATCATAGTCAACAAAAGAGTCCAAAATGCAGTACTTGGATACAATCTCAAAAACGACAGAATGATCTCTGTTTGTTTCCAAGGCAAACCATTCAATATCACGGTAATCCAAGTCTATGCCCTGACAAATAATGCTGAAGAAGCTGAAGTTGAACAGTTCTATGAAGACCTATAAGACCTTCTAGAGCTAACACTCAAAACAGATGTCCTTTTCATTATAGGGGACTGGAATGCAAAAGTAGGAAGTCAAGAAACACCTGGAGTAACAGGCAAATTTGGTCTTGGAGGACAGAATGAAGCAGGGCAAAGGCTAATAGAGTTTTTCCAAGAGAACGTACTAGTCATAGTGAACACCCTCTTTCAACAACATAAGAGAAGACTCTACACATGGACATCACCAGATGGTCAATACTGAAATAGACTGATTATATTCTTTGTAGCCAAAGATGGAGAAGCTCCATACAGTCAGCAAAAACAAGACCGGGAGCTGACTGTGGCTCAGATCATGAACTACTTATTACCAAATTCAGACTTAAATTCAAGAAAGTGGGGAAACCACTAGACCATTCAGGTATGACCTAAATCAAATCCCTTATGATTATACAGTGGAAGTGACAAATAGATTTAAGGGCCTAGATCTGATAGACAGAGTGCCTGAAGAACTATAGACAGAGGTTCGTGACATTGTACAGGAGACAAGGATCAAGACTATCCCCAAGAAAAAGAAACCCAAAAAAGCAAAATGGCTGTCTGAGGAGACCTTACAAATGGCTGTGAAAAGAAGAGAAGCAAAAGGCAAAGGAGGAAAGGAAAGACACATCCATCTGAATGCAGAGTTCCAAAGAATAGCAAGGAGACATAAGAAAGCCTTCCTCAGCGATCAATGCAAAGAAATAGAGGAAAACAATAGAACGGGAAAGACTAGAGATCTCTTCAAGAAAATTAGAGATACCAAGGGAACATTTCAGGCAAAAATGGGCTCAATAAAGGACAGAAATGGTATGGACCTAACAGAAGCAGAAGATATTGAAAAGAGGTGGCAAGAATACACAGAACTGTACAAAAAAGATCTTCATGACCCAGATAATCATGATGGTGTGATCACTCACCTAGAGCCAGACATTCTGGAATGTGAAGTCAAGTGGGCCTTAAGAAGCATCACTACGAACAAAGCTAAAGGAGGTGATGGAATTCCATTTGAGCTCTTTCAAATCCTGGAAGATGATGCTGTGAAAGTGTTGCACTCAATATGTCAGCAAATTTGGAAAACTCAGCAGTGGCCACAGGACTGGAAAAGGTCAGTTTTCATTCCAATCCCAAAGAAAGGCAATGCCAAATAATGCTCAAACTACTGCACAATTGCACTCATCTCACATGCTAGTAAAGTAATGCTCAAAATTCTCCAAGCCAGGCTTCAGCAATACGTGAACCATGAACTTCCAGATGTTCAAGCTGGTTTTAGAAAAGGCAGAGGAACCAGAGGTCAAATTGCCAGCATCTGCTGGATTATCGAAAAAGCAAGAGAGTTCCAAAAAAACATCTATTTCTGCTTTATTGACTATGCCAAAGCCTTTGACTGTGTGGATCACAAGAAACTGTGGAAAATTCTGAGAGAGATGGGAATACCAGACCACCTGACCTGCCTCTTGAGAAACCTGTATGCAGGTCAGGAAGCCAAAGTTAGAACTTGACATGGAACAACAGACTGGTTCCAAATAGGAAAAGGAGTACGTCAAGGCTGTATATTGTCACCCTGCTTATTTAACTTATATGCAGAGTACATCGTGAGAAATGCTGGACTGGAAGAAACACAAGCTGGAATCAAGATTGCTGGGAGAAATATCAATAACCTCAGATATGCAGATGACACCACCCTTCTGGTAGAAAGCGAAGAAGAACTAAAGAGCCTCTTGATGAAAGTGAAAGAGGTGAGTGAAGAAGTTGGCTTAAAGCTCAACATTCAGAAAACTAAGATCATGGCATCTGGTCCCATCACTTCATGGGAAATAAATGGGTAAACAGTGGAAACAGTGGCTGACTTTATTTTTTGGGGCTCCAAAATCACTGCAGATGGTGATTGCAGCCATGAAATTAAAAGACGCTTACTCCTTGGAAGGAAAGTTATGACCAACCTAGACAGCATATTAAAAAGCAGAGACATTACTTTGTCAACAAAGGTCCATCTAGTCAAGGCTATGGTTTTTCCAGTAGTCATATATGGATGTGAGAGATGGACTGTGAAGAAAGCTGAGTGCCAAAGAATTGATGCTTTTGAACTGTGGTGTTGAAGAATACTCTCGAGAGTGCCTTGGACAGCAAGGAGAGCCAATCAGTCCATCCTAAAGATCAGTCCTGGGTGTTCATTGGAAGGACTGATGTTGAAGCTAAAACTCTAATACTTTGGCCACCTGATGCGAGGAGCTGACTCATTTGAAAAGACCCTGATGTTGGGAAAGATTGAGGGCAGGAAGAGAAGGGGATGACAGAGGATGAGATGGTTTGATGGCATCACCGACTGAATGGACATGAGTTTGGGTAGACTCCGGGAGTTGGTGACGGACAGGGAGGCCTGGCGTGCTGCGCTTTATGGGGTCGCAAAAAGCTGGACATGACTGAGCGACTGAACTGAACTGAACTGATTCAGCAAAGATTAAATGAATGACCACTATGTGCCACACACAGTTTTAAGTTCTGGATTTATTGCAGGTTCTGGATTTATTTGCAGCAACACAAGCAAAAATCTCAGTTTTCATGGAGCTGAGGTTCTACTGAGACGATTATTTCCCGTGATTCTGTGGGTTGCGTGGGATCAGCTGGCCTGTTCTGCTTTCTGTGAGCTTCAGTTGAGGTCACTCATACAGCTGAACTGGCCTGGAAGCTCCACCGTGTTGCTCATCTACCCGGAACGTCATCGATTCTCCATTCATCCTCCCCTCTGGGCCAGGTGTGTGGTAGATTCAGGGCCGTTCATAGCACAGTGGTCTCAGGGTGTCAGAGTTTCCAGGACTTCTTTTCTGGGAGCTGGCTCTGAGAGGGAAAGCAGAAGTTGCAGGTCTCTTAAAGGCTGGATCCAGAATTAGAACAGCATTACTTCTACCACATTTCGTTGGTTGAAGCAAGTCAAAAACCCAACCCAGGGACTTCCCTGGTGGTTCACCAGTTAAGAATCTGCCTTGCAGTGCAGGGGACGTAGGTTTGATCCCTGGTTGAGGAACTAAGATCCCACATGCCATGGGGCAACTGAGCACATGGGCCTCAACAACTGAGTCTGCAACTAAGAAACCCCTGAGCTGCAACCAAGGATGCTGCATGATGCGACTAAGACCTGATACAGCCAAATAAATAGATACTTTTAAAATAAAGATTCAAAGATAGGAGAAAGAGATTCCATCTAAGAGTTAAGCTATCTGTATGTACTTGGAAAGAGGAAATTGATGGTGACCATCTTAGGAAACTGTGAGAATGGACCAGCCGTGCTGATCTTTGTCCCTATACATCCTCAGAACCCTTGGGGTCTCCTCCTCTCCTTTTGGTGATTGAGTGTGCGTAATATTGTTAGGTTCGATTGGTAGACAGTTATTGAACTTTTATATTCTTGAATCATGAGATTCCTAAATCAGGAAAATCACTGTGGAAAGCATCTTGAGCCCTGAGTCTGTAAAACCTGTGTACATTTCCCTCCCTAGCTCTTCAGGCACAGCTGTCTGGCTGAGCCCCTGGCATGTCCTGAGCACGTTCACACTCAGATGGGCAGCTGAGCTCATCTCAGAAGATGGGGCAGGCAGACTGACATCCAGCAGAATTTAGGGAATGTGATGCAGCTCTTTCCCCAGAAGAAGCCAAAGCCGCTAGACTGGCCAAATGTGCCACCTGGCCTTGGTCCTGCCCCATCACCCCAGGAGGAAAGACACAGAGGAAGGGGCATTTAAATTACCCCAGGCTTGAGAAACAAAAATTTTCAGGGGAAATGATTTTAGATTGACAGAAGAGTTACAAAGATGATACAGAGAGTCCCCATACACATTTCACCAGCTTCCCCCAACACCAACTCCTTGCGTAAGCATGGTATCTTTATCAAAACTAAGACACTAACATCAGTAAAACATTGTTAACTAAACAGCAGACTCATTCCAAGTGCCCCTGTTTTCCACTAATGTCTTTCTTCTGTTCCAGGAGCCCATCTGGGCCTCCACATTCATCTAGCCATTGTGTCCCCTTAGTCCTTTCCCGTCTATGACAATTTCTGTTTTTCCTTGATTTTCATGACCTTGACACTTTTAAAGAGAGTGGTCAGGTTTGGGGTTTTTTTTTTTTTTTT
>SJYQ01002120.1:531769-595602 GCA_006410935.1 Redunca redunca | reverse complement strand
CCTTACTCAGCCCCCACCCCCCGCCTCCACCCCTGCAGCCTGTCCTTTGGTGAGCTTAGACCAGGGCTACTATAGAGCAGGAATACCTTTCAGCTAAGACTCTGGTCTCCAGTGTCCTTTTCAAGTTCAGCTCCACATACAATCACTGTGGTTCTGTGGCAAGAAAGAAGGTGCTGATCCTACATCTTTCCCTTATGGCCTTGGCTGGACCACATAGCCCAGGTGATATGCAAAAAATATACATTATAAATCCTCTGACTGTCATGAGAATGGGACAGTTGCCTGCGTTGTGTTGGGGGGAAAGTGTTAAACTGTTTCTCTGTTAAATGTAAAGAGTTAAAATAGGAAAGAATTTTTAGTACTCTTTGGCATTTCTTCATTTTATCTACAAACAGCCTCAAAACTGGAAGTGATCCAGCATATCTCTCATTCTTGGAAAAGCTCAGGCCCAGAAAACCACCCTCACTGTTCCAGTCTTCTTGCTCATCATAGCCAACATCGCTCCACTCTCTGTTCCGAAGGGCTTCCCTGGTGGCTCAGGTGATAAAGAATTTGCCTTCAATGCAGGAGACCTGGGTTCAATTCCTGGATGGGAAAGATCCCCTGGAGAAGAAAATGGCAACCCAGTCCAACATTGTTGCCTGGAGAATCCCATGGACAGATGAGCCTGGTGGGCTACACAGTCCATGGGGTTGCAAAGAGTCGGACACGACTTAGTGACTAACACTTTCACTTTCTGTTCCTAAATCCCTCCAATCCTTTACCTCTATACCAAACTAGAAGCCTCTCCCTCTTTCCTCTCTGTTTATCTAATTCAGTACTTTTCAAGATACAGTTCAGCTATGCGGTCTTCAGGAGGCCCTTTCTAACTGCCTTAGCCCCCAGTACTTTAGGACTGTCTCTTTGAAGAGGACACATCATCTTCTTATCCTGACACATTTCTTTTACCCTGCTTTTTCCTGTTTGTTTTTGTTTTTTATTAAAGTTTTTAAACTGGAGTATAGTTGATTTACAATGTGTTAGTTTCAGGTGTACAGCAAAGTGATTCAGTTTATATATATATATTCTTTTTCAGATTCTTTTCTGTTATAGGTTATTACAAGATATTGCAAGATATTGAACACAATTCCCTGCACTATAGGGTATGACCTTGTTGTTTATCCATCCTATATGTAATATTTATCCATCCTATGTATAATCCCGACCTCCCATTCCTTCCCTCCGCTACCCCCTCTTCCCCTTGGCAACCACAAGTCATTTTCTATATCTGTGAGTCTGTTTTTGTTTCATACCTATGTTGATTTGTATATTATTTTAGATCCCACATATAAGTGATATCATGTGTATTTGTCGTTTTTTTTTCTGATGGACTTTTTTTTGGTAAAATAATCTTGCTCTTGTTGTTCAGTCACTGAGTCATGTCCAACTCTTTATGACCCAATGGACTGTAGCCTGTCAGGCTCCTCTGTCCATTGGGGTTCTCCAGGAAAGAATACTGGAGTGGGTTGCCATTTCCTTCTCCAGAGGATCTTCCTGGACAAGGGATTGAACCCTTGTTCGTGCATAAGCAGAAGGATTCTTTCCCCGAGCTACCAGGGAAGCCCCAGATAATTTTTAGTTCCACCCAGATTGCTACAAAAGGCCTTATTTTACTCTTTGATGGCTGAGTAATATTCCATTGTGTGTGTGTGTGTGTGTGTGTACTGCATCATCTTTATCCATTTATCTGTTGATGGGCACTCTTGTTAACTGCAGTGCATTGATGGCCACCCATTGTTCCTGCAAGTCCAGCATCTGCTCCTTCTCCTTCTCCTGGTAAAGGTTCTGATTTTCCTTTAGGGAAACAGCTCTCTCTGTTCTCTCTTGTGCCACTCCAGTCCAGAAGAGCACGCGTGACCCAGGCCAACCAGCATATGCTGTTCCCCAGCTCAGCTGTTTGACCCTGGAGCTGTCAGGCCATCATATGGAAACAGTCTACCTCAGAGTGGAGTCCAGAGGAAAGAAAGAGTGATGCTCAAAGACAGGGCAGAAACAGCGATAATAGCAATGGTTGAGCCTGTAGATTTGGCTGTGCCTGAAGTCAGAATTATTCTTTGGACTTTTCTGGAACTATTCGTTGGACTTATTCCTTGTTTTAGCCTTTCTGGTTTATGCTATGTGCAATGTAAATTTCTTTGTGGGCAGGAATAATGTCTAATTTATTTTGACATTCCACTTATGGCAGGTGCAGTGTTTTGTGTATATAATAAGAGCTTCATAAATGGGTACTGCTAATATAGGTGGAAATATGCTAAATAAGTCGACTCAAAGGGGGAAATTTTTATTTTACGAAACCCAAGCAAGTCACAGTAGCTTTTCCCCTCTCACCCGGCAATACAGAGGACAAGGCGGAAGCTTGCATTTTATTTCCCCACCCTCTACTCCTTTTCCTCTGAATTAAGACAGTGTGGCTTCTGAATTAAAACCATGTCCTCTGAACTTGGGTGGCCTGGCTTCAAACCCACATTTTGCTGCTTCAAACTCTGCCTCCTTAGACAAGGTATTCAAAGGTATTTAGTCTTTCTAATCCTCAGTTTCTTCAAATGTAAAATGGGAAAAATAATAGTTCCTGTCTCTTGGGTTATCATGGTGATAAAATGAGCTATGCCTCAGATATGAAAAGGGCTAAGTCAATGCCATTATTATAATTCTTAAAACACCAGCATTCTCCTTCCAGCTGAGCCCTTTAGCTTTCCCCTAGCAAGGACTTTGGGGCCGGGTCATGCTGTGACAAACAGGCATGGGAACAATGTAAGAGCTGGGAGAGAGCTGGTCAGAAGACAAGGTGACATCTCAAAGCAGATCAAAACCTCCTATTCCCATAAATGCAGCCAGTCTCTACCAGGAATAGGGACACCACACCCTCAGTCTTTACAGATCCTTTGTTCTCCTTTATGGCCAGGGCAGTGGCAGAAAGAATGTGAGCTGTGGACCAAGGCTGATCATCAAATTCCAGCTCTAGTCCTCAAGCACTCTGGTCCCTTCGAGCCTCAGTGTCCTCCATGTACGAAATGGGGATTATATTACCAACTTCAGTAAGGAAATCACTTAGAACAGCAGGTACTCAGGTCATTGTCTGGCACAGATGCTTAGAGCCTGGTCGATGCTGCACACTTTCTGATGCATGACTGCGTGGCCAGCACACACAGGCACTTGCGGACTTTAGACTGATGAGGAAGAGAGTTATCAGTCGACGAATTATAATAAAACATGATGAGCAATTTGATAGAGGAAGTACAAGGAGGTGAAGAACTTATAATGGGAGGGTCAACATAGGTTAGGCATTTAGGAGATGAGTAGAAAAAGAGGAAGGGTTGAACTAATAATGAGTAGAGAGTGGAATAAAGGAAAACAAGGAAGGCCATGGAGTGTGGGGTATTATGACCATGTCTCCAACATCCATTCTGCTCCTCAGCCTTGTGTTTTGGAAGAGATCCCCTTCATCCTAGCTTCTGGGATAATTTCAGCCCCTTGTCATGTCCCAGATGTAAGCCAAATAACCCATGACATTCCCCTGCCCACAGTAATTGGTTAAAGGTGGTCCAATTAGAGTAAAGATAAGATTCTCTCTCCTCCTTGGAGATGATCTAAACAGCTTTATTTATTATTGGAAGCCATCTTACAACCATCAGGGAAATCAAAGTGAGGAGACAGCCAATCCATCCTAGAGGGCAGAGCTAAGAGGATTGCAGAGCCAGAGGACTGATCAAACTGTACCTGAAGCCCATTTACCACTGGTGTGTTGAATGATACATGAGCCCCCCAAAAATCCCCTTTGTTGCTTAAAAGTCAGCTTGGGTTGAACTTTCTGTTATTTTCAGTTGGAATTATTCTGGCCAATATACAAGAAAAAGAGCAGTTTGAAAAGTTGGGAACAAATATGAGAGTACCTGATGGTACTAATATTTTAAGCAAGACAAGAATGAAACGTGTCTGTTAGATTTAGCATCATGGAGATCATTTTGAGCTAGTTCAGTTTCAGTGGTGGGGGGCAGGGGAGCAGGGAGAACGCTATGCTGGCTTCTACTGGACTTCAGAGTGGGCAGAGGACCCCCCGAAGCCATGAACCTTTGACTGTGCATTGAAGAACACAGGCAACGCTACTGTCTGTCACCACGGAGAGATCACATTTCTAATATTTTAGGGATTGTGGCCTCTACTGTTGCCCCTACTATCCATCAAAACATTCCACACCCTCAATTTTTTAACTATTTGAGTTCTATGCTATCCTGTAGGTTTAACTACAGAAAGAACAGAATTTAGAGTAAACTGTGTAAGAAGCTTCCATCACAGCTGACCAGTTGGGTTAGATTTTTGCTTTCTCCTGCTAAGGTGGTTTACCTCGTCTTGACTCTTTTGGGGTAGGAGTCATACATCCCTTGAAAAATTTGATTAAAAATTATGGATCCATAGGAGAAAAAAATGCCCCTAACTCTGCATACATTTGTAGGGCTTTGTGATTCCTATGAAACTGGCTTTGCAGATTATGTGGAACACTGCCCAAGCACTCCATCATTTACAAGCTCTAATAAATCAGTATTTCCTTAACTGGGATCGTGTTCCAATAAGTAGAAGGTTCCAACCCATCAAGTTAGTTCCCTCTTCCTGCCAATAGCTCTGGAAACCCCAGCTTTCTCTTCCAACCTTCAGGAACTGATCAAGAAAGGGCTTACAGCTTTCTCACCCTTTGGATACTCACTCACACTAGCCTTGCTTCTCACTGGTTCCCCTCCCAAGCTCTCCTTCCCCAAACACCAATATCTGGTCATGGCTTCGATGAAATGTTAGGATTGGGAAGGTGTATGTGGTTATCATTCTCATTCATTCATGCCTTTATTCTGAGGACAATGAGTCCCAGTTCTCAGCCATCGGTCTACACAGTCCTTGGAAACCACACTCAGCGACCAGGTGGTGGTGAAGACATCCGAGTCCTAAATGTGACCTGCTACTAACATATTCCTTACCGGTCGCTTCAATTTTTCTTATCGTGGTGACCTATCAGCATAAAAGAATTTACTTGCCCCAAAGCGCTGGCTTCTGGGTGTCTCAGGGACTCACTGGTGAGGGCTGAGGGTTGTCTAATCTGAGGGCAGCTTTTGCCGTCTGGCCTGAAGCAAACGCTTTGGCCCTAATGGTGTGCACTTTCCACCTGCACCAAAGAAAGGGGCCTAAAATGTTTTGTGTTGACCTCTGTTAGTGCTTATAATTATGCCCTGGTTGTTTGCATGCCTGCCAGTCTTCCTGACTCGCTCCTTGAGGGTGCAGCCATGAATAATTCACCCTCGTGCCTGCAGAGTTCCGACAGATGATAATATTAATAAGGGCGAATGTGGACTCAGCTCTCCCGGCTCTGAGAATGGAGCGAAGCACTGTCTGTGGTCATCTCCCTCACAAAACTGCACAGGACCCTTGATTACAAACCCCCCTACTTATTTTTTCTTTTAACTTTTCATTTGGAAATAAATTCAGACTTATAGGAAAAGTTGCAAAATTAGTATTAAGAATCCTCCTACATCCTTCACACAATCCCCTCAACATTAACATCTTACATAACCACAATAAAATAGTCAAAACCAGGAAGTTAACACTGATACGATACCTTTAACCAGACCTTCTTCAAATCTCACCAATTATACCACTCCTGGACTTTTTCTAGTACCAAATCCAGGATCTCGGGCTGAGTTTGGTTGTCATGTTTCCGGTTTCCTTCCATCTGAGACAGGGCCTCATTGTTTTCTTTGTCTTTTACGGCTTTCACACCTTTTGAAGAGTGTTGGCCAGTTTGTTACTTGTAGAATATCCCTCCATTTAGATTCATCTGTTGTTCCCTCAAGATCAGATTAAGCATTTGGGGCAAGAATGCCACCAAAGCAATGCTATGCCTTTTTCAGCACATCATAACAGGTGATACCTGATGTCAATATATCTCATTACTGGGAATGTCAACTTTGGTCACTCGGTACACTACAGTTACTATGTTCTCCTTTGTAATCTCTAAATATCCTGTAGGGAAATGGGGAAATGCTTTGAGACTCTATAAATATCCTGTTTTTCACCATACTTTGGCCCACGAATTTTAGTATCTCTTGATGATGCTTGCTTGAAAACAATTACTACTATGATGTTTGCCAAATACTGATTCTCTATTTCCCTATTTCCTTCTACACTGAGAACTGGAATTCTACCATAAAAGATTTTTCCTTTTCTCTTTTTCAGGTGAGAAAAGTGGGACTGAGAACTATTAGATAAGGGACCCAGAGCCACAAAACTAAGATGGAAATGAACCAGGATTTAGTCTTCAGTTCCCTGAATTCTTAACTGATACATTCTTCTTCCTGACAAGCTAAGTTTTGTAACTTAGCATAGTCACTTTTTTCCTTGGTTATGAAGAAATTCAAATTTAAAACCATCTTTAGCAATATTGCCAGCACTTATAACATGCAAACTTTGCCTCTGACATCTCCTTTTTACAGTATGCTCTTTCTGTCTCACTCCCACGTCTTTATCTGTGTTTTATTTTGATAACCCTTTTTGAGTGGTCTTTAGTTTGGTTAGTAAATCACCTTACATCCCCCTTTGGGAGAAAATTAGTAATAAATAAACACATATCTGAGACTAGAATGTGATAGGTTTTTGGGTTTTTTTTTATTGTTTGAAGTAAATCAGTTTGATTGTTGAAAAAAGTGTTTCCTGATAATTGTGTCCATGGAGTGTCCTTGAGATTTGTCCAAGTAGACAAAGTCCCCAAATATGCAAAATACACACCTTCTCACAACAAATGAGAGTGTCCAGGTGGGGTTATTAGAGGACAAAATGATGATAGTCAGATACAAATGCTAATTCCCCAAAGTTAACTTATGAAGGAGCCATTTTTAACGATGCCCCATGCATCTTTTTAAAAAATATTTATCATTTTGGTTACTCTGGATCTTAGTTGTGGCAAGTGAACTCTTAGTTGAGGCAAGTGGGATCTATTTCCCCGACCAGGGATTGAACCTGGGCTTCCTGCATTGGAAGCCCAGAGTCTTGGCCACTGGACCACCAGGGGAGTCCTGACACCCCAAGCAACTTTAAGGTGATTCTAGGGCATTGCTTGAAGATTAAAGAGCCTGGAGGGGCAAGCAGTGAGCTCTCTGACCCTGCAAGTGTTCAAGCAGAGGCTTCCAGAAGACAAAATGCAAGGGTGATTACAGCACAGGAAGATGTGGTTGGCAGACCTCGGCACTTTGCTTACCAGGATCCATTTTCTCTCCTTGTGCAAAGCAGAAAGCATATCTAAAGTTCCTTTGGAAATGCATCTCTCCTCCACACTCAGCCGTGTGATTAGGGTGAGCTGAATTCACTCCGAGCTGAGGTGTTTAAACTGATGAACCTAACCCACCACTGGCCATACTGAGAGGTTCAGATATGAGGTAAGAAACTCAGAGCCGGAGACGTGACGTGGAGCCTTCTCAGAGAAAAAAGCCCTTCTCCTATTTGGAAATTTATGGCAGAGATGCTCTGTCTTCCTCCCACGGTGGAGTGAGAGGGTGTGAGGTCAGGAACCAGCAGCCATCTTGCAATCTGGTGCCTGACTCTTTGCGACCCCATGGACTGTAGCCCACCAGGCTCCTCTGTCTATAGGATTTTCCAGGCAAGAAGCCTGGAGTGGGTTGTCATTCCCTTATTCAGGGGCATCTTCCCCACCCAGGGATGGAACTCGCATCTCTTGCATCTCCTGCCTTGGCAGGCGGGTTCTTTACCACTGACGCCACCTGGGAAGCATGTGCCTGAGAAGGGGACTTATCAGAGAACTGGAACTGAGGCACAGAAATGTGCTCTGAACTATCTCTGGCTCCATCAGAAGCCAGATTATTTCCTGATTGTTACAAGAGCCAGGGAACTGCCGCTTTTTCAATGAAAACAGTTTGGGTAGAGTTTTCTATCATTTGCAAGTGAAAGAATCATAAATGGTAAAACCAGATGGACTAAACATCTGATTTAGCTCCAGAATTATTTGTGGAGTTTATTAAACACACAGATGCCCAGGGGTTCTGAGTGTTTAATAAACACCCCAGTGATTCTTCCACACCCAAGCCTGGGAATCACGGATCCCTGCTCATACACGCTAAGGCTGGCCATTAGGAAGACCTCAGTGTGTCTCTCTTGCTTCCTCCCTCCTGCCTCTCCTCTGCCAGGTGAGAGACCCCCAGGGAAGGAGCCCTGGCTCTAGCACCCAACCTTCAGCACTTTCTACTTATATGTGTTCTCCTGGTTAGCAGCAAGTCTGCCTATTTGATGTTAATGAGTTTGTGAGCCCAACCAAAACATTAAAGATGAGGCTCTTCCAAGGAGACAAAATAGGAAATAAAGCACCATCCAAAATGGGATGGGCTTGAAATCCACCTTGAATCTCATCAGTCGCTTTCTCTGTCTTCCTAACTGGGCCCCTTTCATCCAACTGAAGAAATCAAGATAAAATGGCATTCTGGTGAATATCCTGCAAAACCAAATCAATCAGATTTGTCTGGACAAAGACAATGAAAAATCTGGCTGATCAAAATGGGCACAGTTCCCCCTTAAACTTCTCCTACAATTAGGGAGACAAGAGACATGAATTTCTCACACATTAGTGATGCTCCCATACTCATTTTCCGATAGTCCCTTGCATCCTGGTGCAAAACTCTGAGCTCTTAATAACCCACTTTAGGACATGAATGTTCTGATCTGATATTATGAAATGGAAAGTGGCCGCTTTCTAATCAAGAGAGAGGCTGGGGCATTTGTAACAGCTAGAATCAAAGGCCTGGGCTCTTCTGTTCCTAATTATCAATAGTGTTTTATAATCTTATTAATATTGATACACAGTATACTGAAGATCTGTTAAAGCGTAATGTATGTGGAAGATAATTAACAAGATCCGAGTCAGATCAATCGCCTATTTGACAGCCAACGGTGTGTGGCTTATAAATTATACATATTCTAGGTATTGCTCAAAATGTTTAAAGTTTCAGTCCAACCCTTCGGATCCAGCGCTGGGGGAAGGCCTGAACCTAAAGGTACCGTCCCCAGCCTATTGGAGCCTCCTCTGCACACGCAAGACTCACTCTTACTTGAAAATCAAAGGGTTCCATTAATCGCCGAGCTCCACACACAGCATAAAAACACACCTTCTCCTTGTAAAGTGCGGGAAAACAAAAGGTGAAATCTTGTAAGAAAAGAGATGATTAATAAAAGGAAGGTAATTCGCCTTTTGATTTCTGAAAAAAGGTAACAGTTGGATGTTTCAAATGATGGAGCTGGTCTTTCCTGTGGGCGCCAGTCTGGAGCAGGCTGAAACATTTGGTTGCAGTAAATACAATGGGGATAGGTTTAGGAGCTTAAAATCTCTTGATCAAGTAGAGGGAGTGAGTGTATGTGTGTGCATGTGTGTGTGTAATGTACTCACATGTATTCTGAGGGCAGTGGCTATATTTTTTCTCTCACACAGCATCCCTTTAGGGACAACCCTTCCCCCACACTATAATCCATTCCGTCCATGGGGTTCAGATGGGGCTGATGCTACCCTTGCCCCAGAGGCAGGCACATGACCCAAATTCACCAACCAGAGCCCTTCTTATGATTTATTTTTCAGAGCCATTGGAAAAGACAGCGCAATTTCCCCCTGGGGTTTTGAGCAGGAAAGGTACAAGCCTGTAACTGCTGGTGGTCACTCTCTCATGAGGTGGAAGCAGCCTGTCTGAGAATAAGCAGTCCAGAGGACAGTACAATTAAGCTAGAGAACGGGGTCTTGCTGACATCACTTGAACCCCTGGATCCAGCCGTACCACGCTTGGGCTCCCAATTACCTGAGACCATCATGAATTCTCTTTTCTGCTAAAGGCAACATGGGTTGGGTTTTTATCACTTAACTGAAGAAATTGTAGCTAACAGGAGAGATTAAGGCAAGATGGTTGGCTTTTCTTTTTTTCATCTCCACAATGCAGGTGAGAAAGTTGTACGACACTTGGGTTCGGAAGCTGGAAATAAAGATGAGCCACAAAAAAACAGGGTGCAGCAGGTTTATCAGGACGACAGTTTTGCAATGAGGAAAACTTTGCTACTAAATCTCCCAGAATCTCCTAGTGCCCATCGCATCACTTTTAACTGGGAAATTAAAACAAGTTAGAAACAGGCACCCACTTCAGGTAGAAAAATTACAAAAGGATGTCTTCACTGGGCAGAAGAATCTGCAGCAGAGCCCAAGGCTTGGAACACGAAGCTTAAGTGGGGTTTTAGCCCTCAGTTGCCCCATTCACTGGCGCCTTGTGCAGTGCACAAACTGAAGGCAGTGTGTGGTATTCCCCACTCAAGACTCCGCAGTCAGCGTCCTCTAACGGACTCTGATCCACGGGCTGCTCTCCTGTCAAGCATCCCAGGGCATGTGTGCCCGTGGGCCTCTGAATGCTCAGGGTGAGTAGGCACCGCTCCAGTGTGTCCACCCCCTCCTGCTCCCCTGGCTGAGTTTATGTCCACTAGATTTACACCCAAATTTGTTTATGCCACTACACTGCAACCATTGGACTTAATTAAAAAGTTTGGTAACTTATGAAATAAAAGTAAAGCATTGTGGTTTCTATGAAAGCTAATGAGTGTTTTGGAAAAATAAAGACAAATTGCTAAAAAAAAAAAAAAGAAAGAAAAGAAAAAGTTCTTAAAATTAGGAAATCTTGGATTTCCCTTGTAGTCCAGTGGTTAAGATGCCATGCTTCCAAAGCAGAGGGCACTGTTTTGATCCTGGGTCAGGGAACTAAGATCCCACATACCTCGCAGCCCAGCCAAGAAAATTTTTTTTTTATTAGGAAACCTTTTAAAGGGGATGGAAATGCAGGGTTTTATACAGCTGTATTGAACTGTATGCAACTGTGAAAACTTATTAAATTATATACTGTAATAGATTCAATTTATTATATGCAAATTATCCCTCCATAAAATTGATCAGAAAAATAATTGATGCAGGTGAAATAAAATAAAAATTGGGAGACATAAAGCATAAAAATCCTCAGAGTCTTGCATTCTGATTGTTCTGTGAATGCCCTTCAGACATCACTTCATTTTAAGAAAGCCACAACTGGAAACTGTCAATGATGTGCAGTGGGCTTAGCCAAGAAAGAGAAGCTGGGACTGTACAGCATAGACTCAAACTCCAAGAAGAGCCTTGGCTCTACATCGAAAGAATGGCAAAGAAAATGGGTTTAATTTTTTTAAGTCTCTCATGTATAAAAATTACCCATTTTAGCAGATCTTTTTTGTGATTAACTGCCAACTTCTGCCCAGATCCCACCACCCATCGAGGCTTCCATAGGGGTCTTCACCACCCCGAGAATCCTTAAATTCATCCTGAAAGGATGCAGTAGGGCTGGATTTCAATAAATCCAGTGCAATCTATTTTCCCTCCCTTCTTCCAGAGGGGACAGCTGCTGTGTCTTCAGCTGAGCTTGCACGTAAGGGCCATGTTGCACAAAATCCTGGCTCCCACCCTCCGGGTGGTGAGATGCTCACGCTACGGGCAGCCTCTGACCAAGGTAGCGCAGGCTCTCTCTCCCAGGGAAATGCAATCCTTGGCACCATGTAAGTGGCTCTCTCTCTCACTCTGTGTTGCTCAGTCCTTATCATTTGAACATTGATAAATCGCCCCCGCATACCCACTTATGTACAGCAGTTCCGTTCTTTGTTATATCCACCAACTCCTGAGTTGCGTGGTGGAATGATGGGCCCTCCCACTTAGAATCACTGAGCATTAACAATGGGAGTGTTGGTCAATGAGATTATCATGCCCAATTCTTCCCTCCCTCCTATCTACAGAATTATAATCCCCTTCCTACAGCTTCACAGGGAACACGCTATTTCTCTGCCCCTGAACACTGGGCTGAGTCATTGATTTGGCCATTGCACACACGACATGAGTAAGATATAAATGTGCTTGTGCATTTGGCTTGCCATCTTTTGTTTCTGCCACATGCCATGAAAAGAACTTGCCCTATGAAGTCACTGGTCCAAGGAGGATAAAGGCCACATGGGGCAAACCTAAATCTAACTCACTACCTGGACCCAAACCCAATCAACCTATAGCCCAAAGTAGAGCTGCCTTGGCCAGCTCATATCACCAAGAACTAGAAATACATGCATTTGTTGTTGTAAGCCACTGAGACTTAAGAGCTATTTGTTAAGCAGCACTCCTGTGTAAAAACCGTACTAATACCACTTCTGGTTTTACAGATGAAATCATTTACTGACTGTGATATCAGACTAGACAGTTTTTGGTCTCACTTTTCTTCTTCTGTAAAATGTGAATACGATACCTTTCTTATCTTGCTCTTGTGCGTGCATGCTCCATTGTGTTGGACTCTCTGCAACCCCACGGACTGTAGCCTGGGGTCCTCTGTCTGTGGGGATTCTCCAGGCAAAAATACTAGAGTGGGTTGCCATTTCCTCCTCCAGGGGATCTTTCAAACCCAGGGATCGAACCCAGGTCTCCTGCATGGCAGGAGGATTCTTTACTATCTGAGCCACCAGGGAAGCCCATATATGCTTGCTATTTATTGATAAGGAAAGGAGATACCTTATCCCAGCTCCAGGAGGCTGGAGCGATTTTACCACAGTTGGTAAAGGGTGGTGGTGACATGGCCGTAAATAAAGACCCAAATAGCTGCTGTGTGTGGAGTTCTTGGAGAAGGCAATGGCACCCCACTCCAGTACTGTTGCCTGGAAAATCCCATGGATGGAGGAGCCTGGTGGGCTGCAGTCCATGGGGTCGCTGAGAGTCAGACACGACTGAGCAACTTCACTTTCACTTTTCACTTTCATGCATTGGAGAAGGAAATGGCAACCCACTCCAGTGTTCTTGCCTGGAGAATCCCAGGGACGAGGGAGCCTGGTGGGCTGCCGTCTATGGGGTCGCACAGAGTCGGACACGACTGAAGCGACTTAGCAGCAGCAGCAGTGGAGCACTTAATCCCAGGGCAGCATCTGCACCAAGCACCCTGCACATATTGTCTTCTAGGACTCTCCCCACAGCCTCCCTAACTCTGGCCTCGTTTAGCCACGAGACGTGATGCCCCCTTTCCTCCTGGGTGCCCAGTGTGACCACATTTCCCAGATTCCCTGACAGTCAGGTGCAACCAAATGTCTGTGTTCTACAACAGGGAATACAGGAGGTGGTATTCCATGTGTCCTTCCAGGCCAGGCCCATGAAAACCGCCCCTGCAGCGCTCCCTCTTCTCTTCTGACAATAGATAGTGAGAATCCAGCTGATGACTTTGAAGCCTAAAAGATGCTAGAGGCACAAAACAAAAAGAGCTTGAGAGTATAAACCCTGCTCCACGTTTAAGCCTATCTGCCCAATACAGTTGTCCCTTGGTTTGGTTCCAGGACCCCCAAGGAGACCAAAATCCCTTTATAAAGTGGTGTAGTCAATGGCTCCCCACTCCAGTACTCTTGCCTGGAAAATCCCATGGACGGAGGAGTCTGGTAGGCTGCAGTCCATGGGGTCGCTGAGAGTCGGACACGACTGAGCAACTTCATTTTTTTTTTTTGTATATACATATCTATATATATATTCAAACATATTTTCTTGAACTCCAGAATCACTGTGGACAGTGACTGCAGCCATGAAATTAAAAGACGCTTGTTCCTTGGAAGGAAAGCTATGACAAATCTAGACAGCATGTTAAAAAACAGAGACATCACTTTGCCAACAAAGGTCCTTATAGTCAAAGCTATGTCCATGTACAGATGTTAGAGCTGGACCCTAAAAAATGCTGAGTGCCAAAGTATCGATGCTTTCGAACTATGGTGCTGGAGAAGACTCTTGAGAGTCCCTTGGACTGTAAGGAAATCCAACCAATCAATCCTAAAGGATTGAAAGTCCTTCATTGGAAGAACTGATGCTGAAGCTGAAGCTCCAATACTTTGGCCACCTGATAAAAAAGGGCCGACTCTTTGGAAAAGACCCTTATGTTGGGAAAGATTGAAGGCAAAAGGAGAAGGGGGCTGCAGAGGATGAGATGGTTGGATGGCATCACTGACTCAATGGACATGAATCTGAGCAAACTCCAGGAGATAGTGAAGGGCAGGAAAACCTGGCATGATACAGTCAATTGAGTCACAAAGAGTTGGACACGATTTGGTGACTGAACAACAAAAGTATTTGTATATAACCTAGCCTCTTTAAATCGTCCCTGGATTACCTATCATACCTAATCCAATGCAAATGCTGCGTAAATAGCTGCTGGTGCATGGCAAATTCAAGTTTTGCTTTTGGGTACTTTCTGGAATACTTTGCGGGGGAGGAATCTTTTTGATCCTCAGTTGGCTGAATCTGCAGATGTGGAAGGAATAGAGAAGGCCAATGATACTCCTATTCTAGATTGTATAGATTATTAAATAAATGTCTATTCTGTTAAACCATTGAGATTTTAGGGTTCCTAACTTGCAGCTATTACCTGGGAAAACTGAAGTTCAGATTAAGTGATTTTAGGCAAGTTGCATAAAAATTGGGACTAGGATTTTAACTCAAACCTGGCTCTCCCCAGGTCCTATGATTCTAACTAATATGCTATATTGTCTCTAGGCTAAATAATACAAATACAAACAAATGGAAACAAACCTCCAGCTGGTGTAAAATCAGTGTTTTCCACACCATGCGGCCTCTCTTGGCTCTGGGATGCTGATCCACCCAGGGAGTAGTTTTGTGAAATGATAGAGTTTTCTCCTATTTGGGCTTCCCTGTGGCTCAGACAGTAAAGAATCTGACTGCAATGTAGGAGACCTGGGTTCGATTCCTGGGTGAGAAAGATCCCTTGAGGAAGAAGTGGCAACTCACTCCAGTATTCCTGCCTGGAGAATTCCACGGACAGAGGAGCGCAGTGGGCTAGAGTCTATGGGGTCACAAGGAGTTAGACAGGACTGAGAGACTAACACTTGAGGGAGAAGGAAATCAGAGGGCAAGGACAGGTATGCCAGGCAGTTTGCATAAGTTTTGTCTCATTTACTCTTCACAATAACCCCCTGGGGAGGCATTGTTATCCAGGGGCTCAGAGAAACTAAGCTGCTTGCTCAAGATTCCACCGCTAACAGGTGGCAAAACTGGGATTCACACCCAAGGCCGCCTGATTCCTAGTCTAGAGCTTGTCCTTCCATCACCTGCCTAAGGGGTCACCATTTCATGGTCTCTTTGATCCATTCCTCCATTCATTCATCCATCCATCCAGTTGGTATTTGTTGGGTGCTTCCTATGGACCAGGCTCTCTGCTGGTCTCTGAGGAGGAGGACCAGGTCTGGGTGATCCCAGAAGGTCACCTAAGGCTCTAAATTTAAAAAAAAAAAAAAAAAGGGATTTCCCTGGCAGTCTAGTGGTTAAAATTTTGTGGCTCCACAGCGGGGGTCGGGGGTTCAATCCCTGGTCGGGGAACTAGGATCCTGCATGCCTCAGGGCACAGCCAAAAAGAAACAGAGGCGCACTTACTCTAAAGTGCTCATCCCGCCATCCTAGGACCCTGACATTTTGATTCCTTCTTAAATTAGGTGTCTTAGGGAAATGTTTTCCCTCATCCAAGTCCCAGAGCTGACAGAGTAGTGAGCAAAACTAGAAGTGAATTCTGTCCTCAGAGAGCTTACAGCCTAGAGAAGACAGACAAGCGACCAACATCCCAGTTACTACCGTTAGACTGTGTCGTTTTATTACGCTATCGGTCTGTGGTCAAGGGTTCGGACAGGCACGGAGGAGATGCTTTGTTTCTGTTCCACAGTGTTTGGAGTTTCAGCCTGAAGATTTGCAATTTAGGAATGGCTGGAACAGGTAAAGCCAGAAAGCGTCTGGAGCTTGGTCACTCCCAGCTCTGGCAAGCTGGGATTGCGTGGACCAGAAACTGCGTGTGGCCTCCGTGTAAGGCCGGGGCTTCTGGCCAAAGTGGTCATTACTCAGCCCAGATCCAAAAGAAAGCACAGAGAACCCCATCTCCCCATGGAAGGAGTACCAAAGTATTGGTGGGTATTTTAAAAACCAGCACAATGACAAAAATGAATGAATAATTCTTCTATAGAGGAAAGGACATAATTCTATGAAGATGTGTAACAGAGGATTCTTGTGGGGGCACTCAGTGGTAGCAGCAAATATACCTTAGACCATTCATTCAACCAACATGTACTGAGCACCCCCAAACCACCAGGCCCTTGGCTGGCCATAGGAAGGAAGAGTCCCCCTGGGAGAAGAGTACAGGTCAGCCCCTGCTTTTCATGGCTTACGAAACAGCCCTATAGGTGGTGCTGATCCACTCAGAACTGGTGCAAATGTATGTGTCCATCCTGCGCTCCTCACACATGCTTGCCCTGGGGAAAAGATTGAGGGTGTCACAGGAGGTGTCACCCTTGACCTTGGAGAATTTGTCCTCCAGAAGCAGCACCATTATTATTATCAGGACCACATGGTGATCGATGTCCTTAATACTCCTGGCATTTGTAGAGAGATTATGGGTTCCAAAGCTCTTTCACACTCTTTATCTCACCTCAAGCCTACAAGGGAAAACAACCCCAATGCTCCCATTTCACAGATGAGAAAACTGAGCTCAGCAAGGTTAAACCTAGGGTGTGCCCCACATCAAACAGCTAACGATTGCAGCTCTGCATGGCATGTGCCTGAAGGGTCCCTTTTCCTCCAAATCCATGTCTTTACCCTGCCATCCCTCCATCCTTATTTGCCTTCAGAGCCAACCACATAGAAATAAGTGAATACAGTTCTTATGCACCTCGTGTTCTATAATGCACTCTGCCTGTCTCAGCTTTCTAGCACTCTAGAACAGAGGTAGACGTGGTCTCGCCTTCACCTTGCAGATCAAGCTCAGGAAGGTAAAGTGATTTTCTCAAGGTCACTTCTCAAGTGAACTCAAGTGCCCATCAGTCTGCCTTGAAGCCAACTTGGGCATCTCTGCACTGGGAATGATTTCACCTCCTTCACCCTCAGCTCCTGCAGTGCTAACCTTTGTCCCCAAGATGCTGCACCAAGTTGGATGCTCCGGTGACCCAGACTAAGGTGCTCTCCCCTTGCCTGTGCCGGGGTGAATATTCACCGTTGTCACCAGCTTGGGGGAAGGTGCCTGGCTGATGTTATCAATTATGCATGGCGCTGCGCTAAGCCCAGTACCCTGGGAATTGAGGAGAGAAAAGGCAATGGGAGAGTGGGAGCAGCCGCATGGCGGGGGTGGGGGGGCGGTCATTTGCCTCTTGCTTAACCCTTTCCCTGCTGCCTCCTCCCTGTGACAAAAGTCTGGGCCTGGAGTTCTGTCCTGCATGTCTGCCAGGGTGTGTGTTGGGCAAGCAACAGCTGGATTTCCGCTCCACGGTGTCTCCACGCCCTAGCCGGGTCAGCCAGCCTCCTCGGCATTTCCATTCATTTCAGGCCTCATTAGTGTCCGCAGCTAGGATTTACACAGATGTAAATCAGGTCATTAGCACCTGGCGCCTTGGTGAGGAGGTGTGGCCAAAAGGGAATTTCAGGGCAGAATTTAACGGTGGGTGGGGATAGGGAGCAAACTTTGAGCCCAACTTTAATGTTTAACCTCTCGGACAATAGGATTGCAAGCCTTCCCCGCCAATATCCCAGGCAGTTTCTTGGGTGAAAGAAAAGATAAATACAAGTAGATAACAGATGGGGCTGGGTGGGAGGAAACGGACTGCTAAATTATACATCAGATGCAGGGGTTGGGGACGGCCAGCCTGCGCCAATAGGAAGCAACTTCTCCAGAGAAAGGCTTTCAGGAGTCCTTGGTTCCCTCCCTCACCACACTTCACCCTGCCTTTGTCTGGGAAGAGGAGACCCAGAATCCTGTTAACACAGTGTTAAATCGTGGAGTGGAGTGGAGGGGGGCCAGGATTGAGGGGAAGGCCATTCAAGGAGGGAGGAAGGAAAAAAGAGAGAGAGAAAGAGAGAGATCCCATTCTGGTAAATTATTAACAACAGCAACAAAAATGTCTCTTTCTCAAAAAAAAAAAAAAAAAAAAGTGCCCAGCAGAACTTTCAAGTTCTCTAATTTGGAAAGTCAAAAGTTTAACTGGGCACCAGGGCGCTGATGCCAAGACTGGATTTTGGCCGAGTCATGCTGGCCATGCGTGACCTGTCACCCCAGCCATATCCCTCCTGGGAAGACAGTGGTGGCTGGGGACCGCAGGTGAAGTCCCAGGCAGAATGCAGGACGGCAGGACTCCAACGTCTCTCATCTTGGGTGCTGACCCTGCACAGGACTTCACAAAACCGCCAAGTGTGTTATCAGGTTGGTCTCAAGTCAAGACAGCAGAAGCATCCATGTTGGAGTCAAAACCAGGTTTTCATGCAGGGTTGGTCATGCCCTGCTGTGTAACCTTGCTCGAGTCACTGAGCTTCTCTGAGCCAGCTCACTGAGTTATAGAATGCAATCAACAAACTGCATTTATAGAGTGAATGCCAGGATTGGACAGAGGTTAAGTCAGAGGTGGGCAAGCTACAGCCAATAGCTAACTGCTGCCCGTTTGGTTTTTTAAATAAAGTTTTATCATATCCATATGATTCTTTATTGTCAATGGCTGCTTTGGGGCTATACGAGCAGAACTGAGAAATTTCAGCAGAGACTGTATGGCCCCGAAAGCCTAAAATATTTACTCTCTAGCCTTTCATAGAGAGCTGTTGTCAACCATTAGGATAGGTAAAGGATATACCTGGTTCTTCATAGAAGTTGAACAAGTGCCAGAGGTGGTGGTGAATTTCATTAATAACACCCTGAGCCATCTTGGGCTTTGTCTTTCATTTTTGGAAGACTGGAGCTCATTTCTCACTCAAACCCCCATATCTACACATGAGCTATGTGCTGGTAATGACCCTGGGGATGGGGGCGTGCTTTCCTAATGCTCCTGGAGGCACAGCAGGTGCTAAGGACAGCACCCCTCACCCCTGAGAGGACCAGGATGGGGCCACCATGTCACTTGACTGAGGGTCACCCTGGAGCCCAGGAAGAAGAAATTCCAAAGGGAGGAGAGAAGCAGGTGGGAGAAGAAGAGGTCCAGAAGGCAGACCCATGGATGGAGCATCTCCATCTTGAACGCTCAGGTGTCTGTCTTCTAGACGACAGCTGGAGCCCAGCAGGCTGAGCTGCTTGACTGCAGGACAGGGAAGATTCTCCCCACAGAGGGAGCAGGACAATTTCAGGGCCAGCACCGTTCACTTCGCTCCCACCTCTGGAACTGACCACCCAGTGCGGGAGTTTAGCGGATCCGCACGCAGTCAACTAAGGGTTGAATTTGGCCAACCCGAGCCCCTCTCTGCAAGCGTTGCTTGGCTGGTAAGACCTCCTTCCCGGGCACAGTTTGCCCTTCTCACCACATGCATCTCATTCAATTCTCTGGGCACCTCTGCCAGTCAGCGTTGACTCTATTTTACACCCAAGGAAACTAAGGCTCGTGAGCAGAGATGAAATCTCTGCCCTTCAGGACTGAGCAAGAGGACTGGGCGGAAGCCCTCAAAGGCCTGTCCGCTGCCTTTCTTCCTTTCAGCTCACTTTATGTGACGTCTGTGCGCTGGCCTGGGTAGCATGAATCACTCTCCCAGAGCAGCAACTTGAAAAGGAGCCTCTCCAGCCCTGCCCACAAATACCTCCAGCGGCTCCTGGGCTGTTTGACCTCCTGCTGGCCTTGCCCTACAGGCCCTGCCTGGAAGAACTGCAAAGAGCCCAAAGAGAGCCTCCTGCCAGGAGCGCCAGGGGTTGACGCACCAGCTTCAAGTTCACAAGGACCATGTAGTTCAGTCACTGAGTCATGTCCAACTCTCCATGACCCCACGGACTGCATGCAGCACTCCAGGCTTCCCTGTCCTTCACCATCTCCCGGAGTCTGCTCAAACTCATGTCCATTGAGTCAATGACGGTGCCATCCAACCATTTCATCCTCTGTTGCCCCCTTCTCCTACTGCCTCCAATCTTTCCAGCATCAGGTTCAGCTCTTCACATCAGGTGGCCAGGGTATTGGAGCTTCAGCATCAGTCCTTCCAGTGAATATTCAGCGTTGATTTCCTTTAGGATTGACTGGTTTGATCTTGCTGTCCAAGGCACTCTCAAGAGCCTTCTCCAGCATCACAGTTCAAAATCATCAATCCTTCGGAGCTCCACCTTCTTTATGGACCATTTCTCACATCCATACATGACTACTGGAAAAACCATATCTCTGACAATAAGGACCTTTGTCAGCAAAGTGATTTCTCTGTTTTTTTTAATATGCTGTCTAGGTATAGCTTTCTTTCCAAGGACCAAGAGTCTTTAATGTCATGGTCCATATGCCCACCAAATTATACTACCTGCAAGTGCCAAATCCATGGACCCTAAACACTGGCCTTGGCACCAAGTGTCAAGCACCCACTGTGTTTCAAGCATTCAGTTAAGGACTTTATACTCATGAATACGGCGGTTCTCAAAGTCCCCAGACCTTTTCAGGATGTCTACCAGGTCAAAACTATTTCACAATATCTTTGTAAAGTTACTAAGGTATTATTTGGTGTTTTACTCCTATTCTCTCTTAAGTATACAACAAAATTTCCCAAGAAACTCCATGATGTGTGATGGTGTCATCATCTGTTGGATAATGTGATGTGTTTTCTAGAATTTTCTAACATGAGGCATTGGTTCAGTTCAGTTCAGTTCAGTCCCTCAGTCGTGTCTGACTCTGCAACCCCATGAATCGCAGCTGTCCCCTTCCCCCAATCCCTCCCAGCATCAAAGTCTTTTCCAATGAATCAACTCTTCGCATGAGGTGGCCAAAGTACTGGAGTTTCAGCTTTAGCATCATTCCTTCCAAAGAAATCCCAGGGCTGATCTCCTTCAGAATGGACTGGTTGGATCTCCTTGCAGTCCAAGGGACCCTCAAGAGTCTTCTCCAACACCACAGTTCAAAAGCATCAATTCTTCGGTGCTCAGCCTTCTTCACAGTCCAACTCTCACAGCCATACATGACCACAGGAAAAAGCATAGCCTTGACTAGACGGACCTTAGTCGGCAAAGTAATGTCTCTGCTTTTGAATATGCTATCTAGGTTGGTCATAACTCTTCTTCCAAGGAGTAAGCGTCTTTTAATTTCATGGCTGCAGTCACCATTGGAGTGGTCAATGATTTTTTTAATTGTAATTTTAAATTTATATATGCTGCTGCTGCTTAGTCCCTTCAATTGTATCAGACTCTGTGTGACCCTATGGACTGCAGCCCACCAGGCTCCTCGGTTCATGTGATTCTCCAGGCAAGTGCACAGGAGTGGGTTGCCATGCCTTTCTCATCAGTTCAGTTCAGTTCAGTCACTCAGTTGTGTTCAACTCTTTGCGGCCCCATGGACTGCAGCACGCCAGGCTTTCCTGTCCATCACCAACTCCCGGAGTTTACTCAGACTCAGGTCCATTGAGTCAGTGATGCCATCCAGCCATCTCATCCTCTGCTGTCCCCTTCTCCTCCCGCCTTCAATCTTTCCCAGCATCAGGGTTTTTTCAAATAAGTCAGTTCTTCACATCAGGTGGCCAAAGTATTGGAGTTTCAGCTTCAGCATCAGTCCTTCCAAAGAATGTTCAGGACTGATTTTCTTTAGGATAGACTGGTTGGCTCTCCTTGCAGTCCAAGGGACTCTCAAGAGTCTTCTCCAATACTACGGTTTAAAAACATCAGTTCTTCAGCTCTCAGCTTTCTTTATAGTCCAACTCTCACATCCATACATGACAACTGGAAAAACCATAGCTTTCACTAGATGGACCATGGTTGGCAAAGTAATGTCTCTGCTTTTTAATATGCTATCTAGGTTGCTCATAACTTTTCTTCCAAGGATCAAGCGTCTTTTAATTTCATGGCTACAATCACCATCTGCAGTGATTTTGGAGCCCCAAAACATAAAGTCTGACACTGTTTCCAGTGCTTCCCATCTATTTGCCATGAAGCGATGGGCCCAGATGCCATGATCTTCGTTTTCTGAATGTTGAGTTTTAAGCCAACTTTTTCACTCTCCTCTTTCACTTTTATCAAGAGGCTCTTTAGTTCCTCTTCACTTTCTGCCATAAGGGTGGTGTCATCTGCATATCTGAGGTTATTGATATTTCTCCTGGCCATCTTGATTCCAGCTTGTGCTTCATCTAGCCTGGCATTTCCCATGATGTACTCTGCATATAAGTTAAATAAGCAGGGTGACAATATGCAGCCTTGACGTACTCCTTTCCTGATTTGGAACCAGTCTGTTGTTCCATGTCTAGTTCTAACTGTTGCTTCCTGACCTGCATACAGATTTCTCAAGAGGCAGGTCAGGTAGTCTGGCATTCCCATCTCTTTCAGAATTTTCCACAGTTTACTGTGATCCACACAGTCAAAGGCTTTGACATAGTCAATAAAGCAGAAGTAGATGTTTTTCTGGAACTCTCTTGTTTTTTTGATGATCCAGCAGATGATGGCAATTAGATCTCTGGTTCCTCTGCCTTTTCTAAATCTAGCTTGAACACCTGGAAGTTCATGGTTCATGTACTGTTGAAGCCTGGCTTGGAGAATTTTGAGCATTTCTTTACTAGCATGTGAGATAAGTGCAATTATGTGGTAGTTTGAGCATTCTTTGGCGTTGCCTTCCTTAGGGATTGGAATGAAAACTGACCATTTCCAGTCCCGTGGCCACTGCTGAGTTTTCCAAATTTGCTGGCATATTGAGTGCAGCACTTTCACAGTGTCATCTTCCAGGATTTGAAATAGCTCAACTGGAATTCCATCACTTCCATTAGATTTGTTCGTAGTGATGCTTCTTAAGGCCCACTTGACTTTACTTTCCAAGATATCTGACTCTAGGTGAATGATCACACCATCCTGATTATCTGGGTCATGAAGCTCTTTTTTGTACAGTTCTTCTGTGTATTCTTGCCACCTCTTTTCAATATCTTCTGCTTCTGTTAGGTCCATACCATTTCTGTCCTTTATTGAACACATCTTTGCCTGAAATGTTCCCTTGGTATCTCTAATTTTCTTGAAGAGATCTCTAGTCTTTCCCATTCTATTGTTTTCCTCTATTTCTTTGCATTGATGGCTGAGGAAGGCTTTCTTATGTCTCCTTGCTATTCTTTGGAACTCTGTATTCAAATGGATGTATCTTTCCTTTTCTCCTTTGCCTTTTGCTTCTCTTCTTTTCACAGCTAATTGTAAGGCCTCCTCAAACAACCATTTTGCCTTTTTGCATTTCTTTTTCTTGGGGATGGTCTTGATCCCTGCCTCCTGTACAATGTCATGAACCTCTGTCTATAGTTCTTCAGGCACTGTGTCTATCAGATCTAATCCCTTGAATCTATTTCTCACTTCCACTGTATGATCGTAAGGGATTTGAAGGTCATACCTGAATGGTCTAGTGGTTTTCCCTACTTTCTTCAATTTCAGTCTGAATTTGGCAATAAGGAGTCCATGATCTGAGACACAGTCAGCTCCTGGTCTTGTTTTTGCTGACTGTATAGAGCTTCTCCATCTTTGGCTGCAAAGAACATAATCAATCTGATTTCAGTGTTGACCATCTGGTGATGTCCATGTGTAGGGTGTTCCCTTGTGTTATTGGAAGAGGGTGTTTGCTATGACCAGTACATTCTCTTGGCAAAACTCTATTAGCCTTTGCCCTGCTTCATTTTGTACTCCAAGGCCAAACTTGCCTGTTTCTCCAGGTGTTTCTTGACTTCCTACTTTTGCATTCCAGTCCCCTGTAATGAAAAGGACATCTTTTGGCAGTGTTAGTTCTAGAAGGTCTTGTGGGTCTTCATAGTTCTAGGTTTTGTAGGCCTTCCTTTTTAAGTCTTAATTATTTATTATTGATTTTTTGGCTGCACTGGGTCTTCGTTGCTGTGTGTAGGCTTTCTCTAATTGTAGTGCCTGGTCTTTTCTCATTGCCATGGCTTCCCTTGTTGCGGCATGCTGACTCTAGAGAGTGGGCTGAGTACTCGTGGCTCAGGGGCTTAGTTGCTCCAAGGCCTGTGGAATCTTCCTGAACCTGGGGTCAAACCTGTGTCCTTTGCATTGGCAGGCAGATTCTTAACAACAGGATCACCAGGGAAGTCCTTATATACTGCGTGTGTGTATATGTATATATATATATTTTCAGATTCTTTTCCCTTAGTTATTATAAAATAGCGAGTATTATTCCCTTTGCTCTAAGGTAGGTCCGTTTGGGTATCTAAGTGATTTGTAAGAGTGTAAAGGTGTCCTGAGATCACAAGTTTTGAGACCCACTGTACCAGCATCATCTTTTTTATAATCTCTCACAACAATCCTGTGAGGTAGGTACGAGCATCTCTAGTTTACAGATGAGGAAATAGACTCACAGGGGTAAAGCGATTCACCCTGGGCCACATAGTTAGGAAAGAGCTGAGCAGGTATTGCAGGCTGGCTCTGTCTAGGGCCAGTCATAACACCTTCAGGTCCATGTAGACAGGCCTTCATCCAGCTCTCCTAAAAAGACCACTTTGGCAGTAGGAATCAGGTTCTGGGGGCCCAAAGTGGTTTTCTTGACTGGTCCCTTTCCTTCTGAGAATTCAGGAAATGCCCCACTCTTTGGGCCTATTTGGTGCTCATTTGAACAAGACAAGGGGAGTGATCCCTAGGGTAGGGTGATCTCTGAGATCATTTCCAGATTTTAAGATGGGCCCCCCAGGCCCAGAGCTCCAAGTGCCAACCTGGCAGGACAGATGAGAGACGGGCCTCCTGGAATGGCCAAGGAGGCCACCGGATATACCACAGCTGCCCCTTGGCCTTCCCTCAGATTTCACTTCTCCCTATTTTTTTTTTTTTTTTAAGAAAGAGTCTAGTCAGATTTCATCCTCTGGCTATGCCAACAAGAAATTACTTTAAAAAAAAAAAAAGGAAACAAAACCTTTCAATGTTAAAAGGTTGGCCCAGCCTTCCTTTCCTTCCACTCTCGTGCTGCTAAGGGTCGTCTCCAGTGGCCTAGGCCAAGACTGGGCTTTATTTCTGGTGTGAGTGCCAGAGGACGGCACCTGCTTGTCCCCTAAACAAACAGCACCCTTTGAGAGGGGACCAGCACCATCGCTGGCTAAGGAGCCCTGAGAAATAGAATCCCTGACTTCTGTTGAGTCGTGTGTGTGTGTGTTTCGTTTTGTTTTGTTTTGGATATTGTGTTATCCTTGGATATTGCGTTTTGGATTTGGACATTTTGCATGCTTCAAAAGAGACTTGGGTGGCCCTGGGAAGGCCTGTATTCTTAGCTCATTCCCCTCCCATTGGGCTTTTGTGAACCTGCTTCTTGTGTTGCTTGTATTGTTCTTACAGAGAGATCTGGGCTATAAAATAAAGAGATTGAATTTGTAAAAGGAAACAAATGAGGCCAGAATGAAGGTGCTCTGAAGAGCTAAGTTAGACCTGCCAGCAGCTAGTTTCAGTAGCCCTGGGGAACTGCATCCTCTTTCTCAGCCAATGGCCGGCCCCATCCACCAAGTCAGACCCGCCTGGGACTCATCTTTGAGCCCTACTTTTCCTCACTAGCTCAGCCAGGCCACCTCTGAGGTCTGTGGATCCTGTCTCCTTGACTGGTCTTACACGTTTGGTGGCGCAGCAGGAAAATAATTTGGGCACTTGGGAACAGGCCTGAGCTTGTAGCCCCGTTTGCCTTCTGACCTTGGGCAAGCATGCCCCACGCTGCCCTGGCTCACCATCCACTCCCACTGCAGACCGTCACCTCACTCCTGGGCTCTCTCTCTCTGCTTGGTGACCGAAGGGCTTTCTCTGGTACCAAGGGAGCTTGTCCAGCCCTGGAGCCAGACAACCAGAGTGCTCTGCCTTTAACCCCGCCTGAGAAAGCACCCCCCCAAAGAGGGACCATGGCTCGTAGATAAACATCTCAGTTCCCTTGTGCCTTTGTGGGGGATGGGTTGATATTGGGTACAAAATCCCCAGCAGGATTAAACCCCAGTTGTTCATAGCAATGCCTGTAACACCCCTTACTTCCCCACTTTTTCACTAATGCTTCCTGGGATCACATCCCAAATAAACTAGCTGCCCCCAAGTCCTTGTCCTGGGATCTGCTTTGGAGAGTGAGATATAAACTACTACAGCAGCTTATTTAAACCCCAGGAGGCCCGTTTTCCCTAGTGTTAAATGTGGTGGCAACAGTCCCCTTATAGGGTTGTCAATAAGCAATAATGTGTGGTCATCCTTACCAAAGGGGTTCCTGTAGCTCAACTGGTAAAGAATCTGGGCAGGAGACCGTGGTTTGATTCCTGGGTCAGGAATATCCACTGGAGAAGGGATAGGCTACCCACTCCAGTATTCTTGGGCTTCCCTAGTGGCTTAGCTGGTAAAGAAACTGCCTGCAATGTGGGAGACCTGGGTGTGGGAAAATCCCCTGGAGAAGGGAACGGCTATCCACTCCAGTATTCCAGGCTGGAGAATTCCATGGACTGTATAGTCCACGGGGTCGCAAAGAGTCAGACACGACTGAGCGACTTTCATCCTTACAATGGCAAAATCCACAAGCTTCAGCTTTCTCCCTGCAAGTCTGCTGCAGGCTCTGCAGAACCGAGGTGGGTATTTTATGAAGCCTCACTGTTTCCTCATCATCACGGGTTCATTTCCAGTGCACACGCTCTAGAGTTTAGAGAATCCATGGTACACACTTGTCCTGAAACTCTCACTGGGGCCCTGTGACAAATGAAAACTGGCTACTGTAGAAAAGAAGGGACATGGAGGTCTCAGTCGAGAAGAGGAATTCACTATTCAGTTGTCAGAAAGATTTCCGATCCTTTCAGAAGCAGCATGAAAGAGCAGAGAGAGTTTGAATCCTGGCCTTTCATTTGGTGGCTGCAAAAGTTGAACGATTTACTTGATCTCCCTGAGTGTCATAGCAGAATTATAGTGAGGATTATAAATAATATCTGGATACCCACAGACCAGAGTCCAGTCTATCATGGATGCAGAAATGAATGAGAGAGTGTCTGCTGTCAAAGATCTTGGAATTTCATTGGGAGGTGGGATGGGACAGTGGAGTAGCAGAGCTGGAGGGGAGGAAGTGGGGAGGAGTTGGGGGCACCAGAACCTGGGAGGCAATGTTTACTGAGCTTCTGCTGTGCACACGGCACCAGACCGTGCCTCTAGAGCAAACCAAAGAGTCCCACTCCTTTATCACTTGTCTTATGAATCTATTGTCTTCCTCTCTCGCTTCCTTTGCTCCCTCCCTTCCCTCTTTCTTCCTTTCTTGCTTCTGTCCTTGCCATCCTTTTCTCTTCTTGCTCACATTCCTTCTTTCCTTTATCTCTAAATCTGCCTTCCCTGCCAGAATCAGAGGCCTCTAACCAGTAATATCACTTGTCCTCCAGGAAACCAGGGCTTTTCTGGTGGCTCAGATGGTAACGAGTTTGCCTGCAATGCTGGAGACCCGGGTTCCATCCCTGGGTCGGGAAGATCCCCTGGAGAAGGAAATGGCAACCCACTTCAATATTTTTGCCTAGAGAATCCCACAGACAGAGGAGCCTGGTGGGCTACAGTCTATGGGGTCGCAAAGAGTCGGAAGTGATTGAGCAACTAACACACACATCCAAGAAATTACAAATCCAGGAGATTCTAAACCTTATAGATCCCATCAGTGTCAGCTGGGGGCAGGCTTTATCCACCCTGAGGGTATTTGGATTTGAATGAATGAAGGAGCATTACAACCTCTGAATTCATCAAATATCTTTTAGTTCCATTTTATATGGAAGGTACTCTGTAAAAACAGTGGTATGCTGAGGCCAATTGTACTGTCTAGTAAGAGACAACGGTTAAATTTTCAGGAATTTTGCAAGTCGTTGATATCCCATGGGTAGCCCGAAATGGGCTGTGGTGAAGAGTATTTACACTTCAGCAATTGGCAAATACTGCAAATCTGGGATTTTCTTATTCCTAGAGAGCTGGTGATAAATATTTACCAGGGCACCATTGTATAAAACGCAAGTAACATGAGGGGGATAGATTTGTCTAGAAACAGGCCCTGCCTTCAAGGTGCTACATAGCAGGCCTGATGATGACTTATATTCCAGAGATAAATTTCGGTTTCCAGGTCACTCTTTTCCAGCCTCAGTTTCCTGTCTGCTAACTGGGGACCCCAGTAATATCTCCTTTCCTTTCTCACTGGGTTGTTGAGTGACTCACAGGAAATGATGCATACAAATGAAGCCGCGTTGCCATCTGTACAGGGCTGTTCAAATCATCAGAGACACATCTGGAGATTGTGAGACTGTTCTCTCGAGTCTCAACAAGAGGTAATTTACCCTCACACAGGGCCAGCCTGATAATCAACTGGAAACCAAGATGAACTCTAATCAGGTTTTATCTCCCCTGGCTGGACTAGAAGGAGCCTGGCAACACACCCGTGTCTGCTGCTTCTCAGCACTCCTCAGAGTACAGCTAAACAGATGAGGCAAGCACTGGGCTTGGGGTGGGGACACCCACAAGAGCTGGGCTCAGGGCTGGGGGCAGAGAAAGTTCTGTACTTCTGATCCGCTGTGGGGAGCCTGGGAAATTTGTCAGCTCTCCGAATGATTACATGAAATGTCTCTGATCGATGAGAAAGAAAGATTAGGAGAAGCACGTGGCTTTGCTTGGAGTCTCCAAAGAAAGATTGGTCTAAAGAGCAAAGCAGAAATGACTTACTTTATAGACTGGGAATTTCTCCTTGGGCCACTGGCCAAGCCGTCATCTTTAAGGTCACCCAGTCAGTGGCTTGCCCCACCCCCCAGAGCCCCAGCACCGAGTTGGTCCATACACCCTTTTCCCTTCCATGGGAGTCCTGGGCCATGGCCTTTACCTTTGGAACCACACACTCTGCAGCTTAATGATAGGAAAGTACTCATGAATTTTTCTCTAATGATTTAATAGTCTGTCCTTCCCACCAAATGGAGAAGCCCTCCAGGGCACGGAACACCATCAATGGCATCTGTTTCTCCGGAGCTTGGTGGTGCCCTGGGAGTGCTCAGTACCTCCTAAGAGCCTCTACCGAGTGCGGACCTGCCAAGGCTGAGACCACACTTAGCTCTAGGGGGGCAGCCCCTCTCCAGGGGACTCAGAAGGCAGCCGACCTGAGGTTGCTGGCTGGTTCCTACAAGGACCCCGTGAGAAGGGAGGTGGAGGTAGGTCCTTTCTAACGGAAGTGGAGGGAGGGTAACACACTCGCCCCAAAGCACCAAATTAAGCGGCAAAGCCAGAGCTCAAACTTGTCTGTCTCACAAGCCCATACTATCACAATATTTAGCAAAATGGAGGGGAAGCGGTGAGTTTCCTGAGTAAGTGGTCCTATGGCGTTTTCCCAACTTAACGAGCTGAGAAACCAAGGGCACAGGTGGTGAAGGTGACCTGCCGCACAGTGGCAGGCAGCCTGTCCCCACCAGGAAGGTCCTGGGCGTTAGAGTGACCCGTGGCGAGCCGCAGGGAGCAGGAAGGGAGGCCCGGAAGGAACGGCATCCCAGCCTCGGGGCACTCAGGCGCGCCGAGGTCACCAGTGTGGCTCCGCTGGCCTCTTTGTCCTTTCCAGTAGCCTGGCTCTTACACCCAGTGTGACACAGTGGGCCTCTGCTTCTGATCTTTCTTCCTTCCCTCTTGTTCATCTTCTTGAGCCCGGGCTCGATCTAAGGTTTTGTTTTTTTCTGCTTCTCTCCTGTACTATCTGACTGTGGTCAGAGGCTCCTGGAACATGCAGTCAGAGAGCCCCCAGTGTGCTCCAAGGCCTGGGTCTTGTCCCCTGATGTGGCGGCAGCACTGGCCTCCAGAGGATTAAGGGGAGCTGGTGGGGACGCCAGGTGGGCCTGGCCCAGTCCCCTGGGGCAGGTCCAGAGGCTCTGGGGACAGACCAGACACCACGGATACAACAGAACTAAGATGAAGGCTGAGGGCTCTTGTTTCTCCCCAGCCTGTCTGCACTCTACTCCTCCTTGGCCGTTGAGGTCTATGGCCTGTCCTGTTCCCTTTGGAGTATCTAACCCAATCCTCCTTCCATCTCCCTTTCCTGGCCCCTCCAAACCTTCATGCAGAACCCGGTTCCCAACAGGAACGCCCTTCATATCTCCACATTCCTTTCGGGCCTGATCCTGTGCCAAGCACTTCCTGTGTAGCTGCCTGGTAAAATCCAGAACATAAATAATGAGTCATTTTCCAGTATAAGTATGTCCCAAATATTGCTTGGGACATACTTATGCCTTTTTTTTTTTAATCCATTCATTGTTTATCTGAAATCCAAATTTAACTGGTATACTTTTTTTTTTTTCTTTTTGGCTGTGTGCCATGTGAGGTCTTAGTTCCCCAACCAGTAATCAAACCTGTGCCCCCTGCATTAGAAGCAGGGAGTCTAACCACTGGACCACCAGGGAAGTCTCTGGTATACTGATTTTTTGTGTGTACACACTCTAGCAATCCTCGAGTTCGTTGATTAATCTTATTTCCGTTAATCCTCACAATAACTGTACCCAACAGTTATAATTAATAGTCTCACTTTACAGAAGAAGAAGCTGAGTACAAAGCTTACAAACAACAGTGTCAAGGTACCAACTCAGGGTTGGCATGGAAGCGCAAGTATGTGTTCTGTGTTAGCTGCTCAGTTGTGTCTGACTCTTTTCAACTCCATGGACTATATAGCCTGCCAGGCCCCTCTGTTCATGGGATTCTCCAGCAAGAATATTGGAGAGGGTAGCCGTTCCCTTCTCCAGGGGTTTTCCAGACCCAGGGATCAAACCCAGGTCTCCTGCACTGCAGGCAGATTCTTTGCCATCTAAGCCACCAGGTCTGAGTCCAGTGCCCACACTACACCTACTGTGCTGGATGAAGACATGTGTCCTGACTAAGCTGGAACTCTCTGAGGCCAGCCTGCAGTTACCAAACCTCTCTCTGCCTCAGTTTCCCCATCTGAAAGTAGTCATCATAGCAGTGTGTGCCTCAGAGAGGTGAGAATTGGAGAATTTCCTACACTAAGTCAAGGACTTCGACCAGTGCTCGCCCACGTAAGTGCTCTGTAGGTATTAACTGAAACTGCCCCTTTAGATCAAGATATTGATGACTCATCCATTGGTCCTTTTGTCAGAATCCTCACAGCACCCCAGGGAGGGAAACTAGGCAGGCCTTGGCCTCAGATTCCTTATGCCTGAGGCACAGAAAAGTCGTTGGGTTAGGTCCCCAGAGATTGGGATCAGAACCCCAGTGCACTGTTTCCGGGTCCAATACTCATATCCCTGTAAATCCATGAGCCAATATCTTTATGGGGCCAGAGAAGAAGTTATCCAAAAAATTCAAAAAACTATTGTGGGAGTCCCCGGCCCTTAGTGAGGAGAATCAGGTTTTTATACTTCTATCTCACATTTTACTCTTGGGAACAGACTGTGTGTATTTGTGTCTATGAAGCTAAAATCCAAAATAGGAAGCAATCTATTGGGTTCAGTCCATCAGAATGGACCCTGAGCCAGTGGTGGATCAAGGTTCTGAAGACACCCTTCCCATAAACTAGGCACTAACCCTGAAATGACAAGATATTCAGGAGGTCTAGGAGAGTGGGGTCCTGGGTGAAGGATAGGGGCAGCTGAGGGCAGTATGCTAAATAGGACAGATATATTTCAATGTTTTAACAGCCAGCACAGTCATATCCATATGTTAGTGAACCTCAGACCCATTTATCAGGGTGTTCACCTAACAATCTATCTCCACCCAGTAAAAAAAGAGAAGGACTGGGGGTTGGTATGTTTGAGCCACGTTTGGTTGAGTCCCTTGTAAACTCTAGAATAGTATGGGAATTATAACTACTGCAAATTGAACTGTTAGATATGCAGGCGCCAGCTCCTGCCAATCATAAGAGGTCCTTGCCACCAAAGTCTCATAAAACATCGTTAGTCCATGTTATTGTCATTTCAACAAGTCTAGAATAACTATGCGATGCTGCCTCAAACAGGAAGATTAACTGTGAAATGCTTTCAGAGAGAGTCCTAGACTGGACCTCAGGGGGCTTAGATGCTAGTGCAGTTCTGCCCTGGCTCTGAAAACTTGAGTAATCCATTCCTTGATTTTAGGTTTGTAGAATGAAAGAACTGGGTGGTGTATTAGCCATGGTTCTTTTGGTTGCAAATGAAAACAACCAACTCAAACAGGTTTAAGCCAAAATCTGGATTTATTAATTCACATAACTGAAAAGTTCAGAGATTAATTTGGCTTCAGGTAAAGCTGGATCCAGGGGTTCAAACAAAAGTCCTGTGATTTTGTTTTTTCCTTTCAGTTTCATATTCAGTCATGCACACTCTGGTAACTCCAGGAGCTCCAGTCTGAAATTATCCTTACAGGCAATAATTCCATCAGAAATAGAATTCTTTATCCCAATAGTGAAAAAAAAAATCTCATTGAACTAGTGTGAGTCACTAGTTCATCCTAAATGAATCATTAGAATTGGAGGGATTCTAGAATATGCCCATTGGCCAGACCTGGATTATATGTCCAGCCCTTGGAGTCAAGGGTAGATCCAAAGGTCTGAGGGTGCCAGAGTGTTATTTCCCAAAGGGAAGTCAGGGTACTTTAAGCAAACGAAGGGAGCAGGGATTCTGGGGAGGCATGAATAGCAGGTGTGCCCTCCAGATGGCTCTCAGGTGACTTTCAGTTCTAATGCCCACCAGGCTCCTCTGTCCATGGGATTCTCCAGGCAAGAATACTGGAGTGGGTTGCCATTTCCTCCTCCAGGAGATCTTCCAGACCCAGGGATCAAACCCGTGCTTCTTACATCTTCTGTATTGTCGGGCAGGTTTTTACCATTAGCGCCACCTGGGAAGCCCATACTCCAGATGACTCTCAAGGAACTTTCACTTCTAAAAGTCTATGATTTTAGGAAATGAACTTTTCTGCTTTCCGTCCTTCAGTAGCTTACAAAGAAGGGTACGTGAAGGAGAGGGTAGTGTTCTCTTTGGGCTCCTTTCTGCTTCTTATTTCACCCATTTTATCATGTCACGTGTCCCCTCGGGAGGAAAGCAAAACAGAGAGTTGACTTTGTGAAAAGTCAAAAAGCCACACTGCAGTGGGATCTATGGAAGACATTCTGGGTCATCCTTTGCAAAGGGTATGTCTCCATGAAAGCAATTGCCGTGGCGCTCATGGGAGGGGTGCATGCTGTCAGCGTCCACTGCCATCTGAGAAGCCACATTTTCACTCAGAGAGTAGTATTCTGCTCATCTCCTTCCCTATAGCATTTACCCAGAAGAGCCCTCTGGTCCTTAAATCAAGTCTGTGCTGATTTGCATGCTGTAATGGTGATATGCATCGTCTGGCTCTAGCCAGATCCAAACACCAAATGGTGAACTTGTTTGAGAAAGTGCAGTTTTCTGAGCAACAGTAGAAGGGAAAATGTTAATAAAGGGCAGTTTGCTGAACGGAGGTTAAATACTTTCATACTTCTCAACTAACCCAGAAACTTCCCCGAATCCTCATTAAAAAACAAAAGTTCTCTGTAATCTGATGTTTTACCTCATTAAATGGTGCAATTTGAGAATCAAGAAAAGGACTGAGTTGAAAAGTGGCACCTGGTTCAAGCCACAGAGCTGTGACTTGATGTCTGGTGTGCCTGGTTCTCCTGCAGGGGAGGGCTCAGGAGGGGCACAGGGAGGTAACTGGGCAGGGTTCGAGATTCCCTGTGGCAACCAAGAGACCTTTGCCTCTCTGGGTTCCAACCCACAATGCCCACTCTGGTGGCTTCCTGAATAAGCCTCCACAGCTGCACTGTCACTCCTGCCCCTGCCTTTGGTGGGTGTGCCGCCATGGTGAATTCTGCTGCTGCTGCTAAGTCACTTCAGTCTCGTCCACCTCTGTACGACCCCATAGACGCAGCCACCAGGCTCCCCACCATCCCTGGGATTCTCCAGGCAAGAGCACTGGAGCGGATTGCCATTGCCTTCTCCAAAGCACGAAAGTGAAAAGTGAAAGTGAAGTCACTCAGTCGTGTCCAACTCTTAGCGACCCCATGGACTGCAGCCCATCAGGCTCCTCTGTCCATGGGAGTTTCCAGGCAAGAGTGCTGGAGTGGGGTGCCATTGCCTTCTCTGGTTGAATTCTGAATCCTGGTTAAAGACTGAGAAATCCAGAAGCAGTTGGCCTCTCTTCTTTGGAAGCGTCTTGTACCCTTTCTTTCTGTCCCTGACTCATTTTCTCTTTCTGTCCAGTATTTCTACTATCTTCTATATATTCCATTTTCTTTCCTTCCTCTGTGGCAGTACTAAAATTTCTAATAAGAAACTAAAGGAACAATTTGAAAAATCAACAATGTAAGGCACCCAAAAGCATTGAGTTGGACACTTGAAATGAGGGAATTGTATATTTCAACAAAGTTGTTTTTTAAAAAGGGGAAAAAAAGAAAAGGGAAATGGATGGACCTAGAGATTATCATAATAAGTGAAGTCAGTCAGAGAAAGACAAATGCCATACGACACAAGTGCTATATGGAATCTAAAATATGATACAAATCAACATATCTACGAAACAAAAACAGACACACAGATACAGAGAACACACTTGTGGTTGCCAAAGCGGGGAGAGGGGGTAGAAATGAGAGTTTGGGATTAGCAGAGGCCAACTGTTATACAGGATGGATAAACAACAAAGTCCTACTGTATAGCACAGGGAACTATATTCAACACCTTGTGACAAACCATAATTGAAAAGAATGTGAAAAAGGATATATACGGGTATAACTGAGTCACTTTGATGTACAGAAGAAATTAACACAACATCATAAATCCACTATTCTTCAATAAAAATTAGGAAAGAAAAGGTAAGATCTACAACCTGGTTGAATAGAAGGTTGAAGCTGTATTTACATACCAACAACCCACATCCCCAAACGAAGATTGGGTTGTACACTCACTTGGAGCCAGGACTGTTTGTCCTCCCTTCCGAAGGCCAAAATGACAGCTGAGTATGAGGTTATGGCCAAAATTGGGGAAACCACGTAAATGCTGTATCTATGTCGGGGGACAGTCTTTCCACTGCCATGTAAAGTCCTGTCTCCTAGGTGTTTGGAATCTCAGAGGTTAAATGCAAGTAACAAAGGTTTCTCTTTCTCAGAACTAGCTGGTTAAAAGGTCTATGATTCATATTTGTCAAGGAAAATTTGCTTTTATCTATCTGCTTTTCCTCGTTGACATCACTTCCTTCTCTCCGTTTCTCAGAGGTGGCTCTGGGGTTTGGCAGCCTGAACACAGCAATTTACAGGGAAGTTGCACAGAGTCTCTTGTTTGGCTGCGGTGGCCACACTGGGAGAGACGTCTCGGAGCGCCCCTTGGCTATCCCAGCCTTCAACACACCACCTGCCCCAACTCACACACTCTCAGCTCTATAGGAAATTCACCACTTTATGGCCTCGCGTAAAAGTGCCATTCTGAATAAACACAAAAGCGATCAAATGCACTTGAGTTGTTGGTCTTAAATATCAGTCATGCTTCATCGCAGGCATACGGGACCTGTTCCTCACCTGATATTGTCATATAAAAAGTGAGGGTCTTTAGGGGCATCTTAATGAGGTGATAATGAGGAAAAAAAGGTTCTGGCTTGAGGGGGCCTGGCATTCACTGTAATGTTCAAAGTAGGTTTAATCTTATATCAGCCTCCTTGCTATGCAATATTAAGAAAGAAGAGGGGAAGAGGAACGAAGACTTTACTGTGGTAGGTGTGTGCGTGTGTGTGCACACTCACTGCCTCGAATTGTGCTTCTTACTTTACCTTATTGTGCTTGAAGACCTGCCTGCAATATCCCAAGGATTTTCTTTTTATGCAGATTACCCAAATCCTTGAGCAAGGAGCTTCCTTCAACATCTAGAGCTCTTTATGTTCCTTCCTCTGCACTGATGCTGCCTTCCTGGCTCTATTATGCTGTTATTGTTTTTGCTTTGCTTTCTAAGATGCTCTTTGTTACTCTTGAAGACCTGCCATTATTTCAAAACCTTTTTTCTCTATGTGACCCATTATGGAGCAATAGGGTGAGGGAGCTTCCTACTTTGCCATACAGATGGTCTTTATTCTCCCTTCCTCCTTTCTTTTCAGACACTTGGAATAACTAGTTCTTTGAAATGGGAAGTGACAAACTCTGTCCTTTCCTGAGTGATTTAACCTCTTTGGTGGAAAAGAAAGGTCTAGAAACCAAGGTGGCATTGTTGTTACCATTGACCAAGAACAGCATTTGAGAACAGCATTTGAGTTAAATCATTCATTCATTTGTAACCTAAATGTTCCCTGGGGAGCATGAGAAGTCTTATTTACCAAAAATTGTTTGCTCGGAGTCTTCATCCATTTTACTAACAGGATTCCACAGATTTTAAAAGAAGTGATTCTCCTATTCAAAGAATTCCAAGGTTTGTTAGTTGTACCTATGAATCAGTCCTCACTTTTGCTCCCTTGCTGCCATTGCCAAATAATTCAGTCCATGGTCAATCATCCATCTGTTCATCTGCACATCCATCCATCCATCATCCAACCATTCATCCATCCATCTGTCTATCCATCTACCCCTTTGTCCATCCGTCTGTCAATTCACTCATTTATTCAACAACTATTTATTGAGCACTGAGTATGAGCTAGATATTCAGCTAGGTGATGACCTAGGGATATAGTGGTGAGTGTAGACATCTGCCCTCTGGGAGGATACAGTCTTGTGAGTGATATAAACAAAGAAATAAACAATTACTATACAGCATCAGGTCCAATGCAGAGCTTATTGAGAGCACAGGATGGGGAATCCTGGCCAGAGGGACTAAGAGAAAGTCCACTATGGAAATGCTGTGCAAGCCAAGACCTAAAGGATAGGAAGGAGGAAGGGAAGTGGGACATTTTTCAGAAAATGAAACAATCCAAAACAAAAACTATGGGTACCTGTTACTCTAGTGGGCAAAGAAGTTTGCCTTGCTAAATCCTGAGCCTCTTAAATCATGATGGATTTTCATGTAGAAAGAACACAAGTTTGGAGACAAACAGACATCAGTGTCTTAGGACAATTTGCTTAAACTCTGCTTGGCCTGGATTGCCTCATTTTTAATAAGAGCAAGATAATAATTCCTAGTGTACAGTATTGTTGGGATGGTTAGATGTGTTTTAGGAAAAACTCCCAACACATGAGAAGCTTTCACAAATGATAGATTTTATTACTATGAAAAGCACAAAAACATATCAAGGTTCTTAAGGGTGGAGGTGGGGGTAGGGGAAAACTTCCTGGGAAGCTTTAAAAAAAAAAAAAAGTAACGACAAATAAACAAACACACCCAGGCTTCATCCCAGAGATTCTGAGTCACTATGTCTGGGTGGGTCTCTAGCTTCTGGTTTTTTCTAAAAGCTCTATAGGTGATTCTAATATTTGCCATGGTTGTGAATTGCTGCCTATTTTCACGCATGTAGCTGCCACGGTTAAGTACATGAAAACCACAAGTGAGAACTTAGTAACCATGATTTAAAGTAACTATTAAACAGAGTTGGAACAGCATGCTGATGGTTGGTAACCATCCTTCCTGGGTAATTGTGAAGCAACTTAGGGGTCAGTGAGAGTGGAGCTGCAGAATTTCTCAGGTTCTTAGAAATGATGTCTGTAAAAATGTCTGGCTTGAGTCAGAGTGGAATTTAGCTGTCATATTTCTCTTGACTGACCACCATAACCCTTTGGTAATTGATCTAGTAAATTAGTAACTCATACCATACAGCAGCTTAAGCTTTCTAGAGTTCATGATTGCTTGCTGAAAATAGCCATCTGGCAGTTGAATTTCCAGTGTAGCTAGTACGGAAGAATTCAGGGAAGGCATTTGCTTGTGAAAAGTCTCAATATTTCAACCTCCAGCCTGAAATTTTAGTTGTTCAGGGTGAAATTCTTAAGGGTATGTTTGTAGATGTTCCCGGCTGGCTCTTTGCCTCTCATTCCCTCCCTCCTTGGATGATAGTACGTGCAACATGGCTAATGTCTGGATTTGCCTAGCGCTTGGGGGAAGTCACCACCTACAAACTTCTGGAAAAGTCTCAGGAATGAGTAAGCTTTGAGCTTCAGAGGTGTCCGTGTTGTTCTGGAGATAGAAGGAAAAACTAAATATTCGTGATCTGGCCTGAACCAATCCAGAAAGAATAAGCCTAATATCTAACCTGCTCCAAATGTGATTTGAGCTACCTGCCTGAGAACCACCTGCGGGAGCTGAGCAAACATACAGATTCCTGGGCATCATCCCAGCCTTACGGAATCTGAATTTCTGGGGATGAGGGCCAAAGCTTGCTAACAATGTTTGTAGTCACAACTGCCTTGTAAGAAGTGAAAAGTTCATTTTAGTACACCTTTATTTTGCCACAAATAGAATTCTATTTCTGCTTTCACACTCGGAAAAGAACTGTACAGGTTAAGAGCGTGAGACCCAAAGACACTCATTTCTTTCTTTTAATTTTTTATTTATTTTTGGCCGAGCGGCATGTGGGATCTTCTATGACCAGAGATGGAGCCTGCACCCCCTGCAGTGGAAGCTCAGAGTCTTAACCACTGGACCACCAGGGAAGTCCCTGAAGCCACCCATTTCTGCTCCTGCTCCTCTGCTAATTCCCATAGAGAAGTCCCATCGGCCTTTTTGACTTCTGTTTTCTTTTCCATATGTAACATTAATAAGTTTCATAATTTAAAAATGAATGATAATTCTTATCCTCCATACCTTAAAGACCAAATAAGGAAATGGGCATGAAAATACTTTGGAAACTAAAAATACAAAGTTCTATTAGTGCAGTTATTTTATATGTGAAGGATCTGCAGTTCAAGATACCCAGCCAATGATTTTCCTGGCCAAATGCTCATCACGCTAAAAAACTTTGTTGTTGTTGCTGCTTTTATTGAAAAGCAGGAGGATATTTCCTTACATCCTCAGTTCAGTTCAGTTGCTCAGTCATGTCTGACTCCCCGCGACCCCATGGACTGCAGCACACCAGGCCTCCCTGTCCATCACCAACTCTCGGAGCTTGCTCACACTCATGTCCGTCGAGTTGGTGATGCCATCCAACCATCTCATCCTCTGTCATCCCCTTATCCTGCCTTCAATCTTTCCCAGCATCAGGGTCTTTTCCAGTGAGTCAATTCTTTGCATCAGGTGGCCCAAGTATTGGGACTTCAGCTTCAGCATGAGTCCTTCCAATAAATATTCAGGACTGATTTCCTTTAGGATTGACTGGTTTGATCGATCTTCTTGCAGTCCAAGGGACTCTCAAGGGACTCTCATCTCACCCTAAGCCTAAATATGATGTTTCAGATATTGGAAAAAAAAAAAAAAACAGGCAGGGATCACTAGAGACTTTAACATATCAATCCAGAATTGTGTAATTCACGCCTAGAGCAACTGAGGGTGGGGTTGGGGGGCTCAGATGAGTGTGTTCCCCAAAGCCTATTATGTTATCTACATCCAGGAAGCAGTATAAGCCAGAGATTTCTCAGATCAAAGCAATGTCCACTATCTTTGAGTGCTTGCCTGCTGAGACTTTTTTTTTTTTTTCTGTTTCTGGCAAATAAATACCTAACAATAGAACAAGCCAGCTTGATGCATTCTGTGAAAGATCTTTCCTAATATTCTAATCTCTCAGGCCCCAGACATGAGTCTTCAAATGAGGAAAGATTGTCTAAAATTTAACTGATATATTGAGAGCCCTCTATTATCTGCCTTCAATTTTCCATCTCAGGCTTCAGTCTAAGAAAAGGAGGCTGTCTCCTCAGCCGGCATTCCTTGACATTTTCGCAAGTTTACAAGGAGATCGCTGGAGACAGCGTAATGCATGAAATTGTCCTCTCTACAACAGTTCATTTTTAGGCACCCGACATCTCTGCAGCGCCCCTTCTCTGGCATCATCCTACAGGTGCCTGTCCAATCTTTCCCTTTGGACAGATCTGTTTTCCAGACCTAGGAGAAGTAACCACTGATGCCAGCACTCTTGAAAGTGCCTACCCAACCCTGGGAGGGAACGAGGAAAGGCTGGTGGGAAAGGAAGAGAGTGGGAAGAGGCAAGGGGGTCCTTGGAGTAGACTCTTTGGAGATGAAATGATTACCTGGACTAAAAAGAGCCTCACATTCATTCTGCTTATCCTTTCAGCCATCCATTTCATTCATTTGTTCAAGGGGGCGTGGGAGGATGCCCTATGAAGGTTGCTTATACACTGCCACAACCTGGGTTTGTAGCCATAGTATTTACAAACTGGGGAAGGTTTCCTCTCGCTTTGTTTGGGAGAACAAAGACTATAAGACAAACCTGCTAAAGCAAAAGGGTAGAAAATCCAGTTCCATCTGGCTCCTCCTTGAATGAGTTCCCACCCCTTTTGGGGCAGGTGGGGCAGTCAGAGCCCCTAACCACTGGCTTGGAAAGGAAAACCCTGGGGTCATTTGATCCAGCTCTCAGAACTGTATTCTACCAGGAACTAGAAGGGTGCCTTCCAGGGAGTTAACCCTTTTGTTCTCAAGTTTAGGATGTAAGACCTTCAAGGTGCTGAGATGACATGTTGCATGAACTTGAAAACAATGATGATGGTGATGATAATGAAAGTGAAAGTCACTCCGTCGTGTCCGACTCTTTGAGACCCCACGGACTGTAGCCCGCCAGGGTCCTCTGCCCATGGGATTCTCCAGACAAGAATACTGGAGTGGGTTGCCATGCCCTTTTCCAGGGCATCTCGCTGACCCAGGGATCGAATCCGGGTCTCCTACACTGTGGGCAGATTCTTTACCCGAGAAGTAATGATGATGGTAAGTAACTCCCTTGAGCTGTTCCCATGTGGCAGGTACTATGCTATAGGCTTTATATATATGATCTCACTGAATCCTCACAACATCTGAGGTAGATACAATTATTATCTGCATTTTGTAGATACGGAAACTGAGAGTCGAAAAAGTTAAGAACAAGGACCCAGCTGATGGTCCAGTGGTTAAGACTCCATGCTTCCAATGCTAAGGGTGTGGGTTCCATCCCTGACCAGGCAACTAAGATCCCACATGCTGCTCAGTGTGGTTGAAAAAAGAATGTTAAGAATCTTGTTTGAAGGCATACAGCTTGCAGGTGATAGAGCCGGGCCAGTGTCTGTTTATCCTCTTTCTCTGTTTCTCTGGTTGGGGACTTTAAAATATACTCCTTTCTACTTAAAGCATCTGACACAGCTCAGATTATCTGGGAGTTTTTGGTGTGGTGTAAACAGCCTCTCTGGTTTGATTAGCTTTCTTCATCCTGGAGGCTCTCTAATATCAGTTACTCACTGGTGAAAGGAGGCATAAATGAAATATGAGCTGGAGGATTCTTTGGCCAACATCTTGAGGCCACCCAAAGACCAGCTAGTTCTCAGCCCCGAAGACCCCAAAACTCAAGATCCTAGTAGGGTCAGCACAGGCAGTGAGTGATGTGGACAGAAGTAAAGACAAGGGCAAAAGAGAAAACACTGACTTAACCTATGAGAACCGAGAAGGCAAAGCTTGTCCTGAATATCAGCGCTGCATCTTTTGAGATTCTTCAGTGTGGAATGAGTTTTGCTTTCAGAGCTAAGTCTGGTGAACCACACTGGGAACCGAAGTGAGAAATGCCTCTGCCTCTCTCTCTCTCTCTCTCTATTATATATATATAATGCGTTTTTTAGGGAGTAGCAGTTGTAGTATGGCACAACTGTGGAGTCAAATGCCTCTGAAGAGACACAGTGTCCGCCTAGATGTTTCTACCTGGTTGTCTCTGTTAACAAACCAAATGTAAGCTTTCCTGTTTGATGTGGAATGCTGTGTTTGCATTTTAAGTATCTGGAACTGAGCACACACCCACTAAGTGTGGGTGGTTTAAATGAAGAGTGCAGCACTCACTTCCGCCAGGGAGCAAGCTTGGGAGATAACAGAGCGGCCCAGGAAAGGGCAGGAGCTGGGGGGTGGAGGGAAGCCGCAGTGGGGAGGAGCCCAAGCCTCCTGGCAGGCTGTGATATCTGAGTAAGGTGGACAAAGTCAGGCTACTCTTAGCCAGAAAGATGGAGAGAGTGGCACTGAGTAGGTGACTAAAGCACCTTCCGCAGTCCACCCCATGGTTTATCCATCATACCCTTCGCTCTGTACATAGCTTCACCACACTGGTCATTGCCCACTGCTTGACCATGTTCTTGGTGGGCATTGAAGGCCATTCTCTTGGCAATCAGGTGATAGGGAACAGAGAATGAAGGGAAGATGTGAAGGTAAGAGCAGAGATCTAAATCTATTGGGTCATCGAGGTATTGGGTCAACATCAAGCCATTAGAATGGAACTCTTGAAAAGGCGAAGGGATGAGATTTTAGGGTGACCTTCACTTTTAGCCATCCTTTAACTAGCCTGGATTAGGCCAGGACTGGAATTAGTATGCTGAGCCCATAAGTGGGAGAAATTATCTCCACCTCCATAGGAGAGAAATATTGAAGAACAGGAAGCCTGACTTTGCTGGCATCATTTCCTCCTTGGGCATGGACCCGGAATCTATAGACAGCAGCTCCCCCATACTTAGTGGTTTAAAATGATGACAATATTTATTTTGCTCACAAATATGCAATCTGGACAGGGTGTTTGGGGACAGTTCATCTCTGCTCCACCGTTCATCTATGGCATCAGTTGCAGCAGCTCAAAGCCCAAAGCTGGAACCACCCAAAGATTCATTCATTCCTGGGTCTGGTGCGTGATGCCCTTTGCCAGCTGAGTCTTCAGTTGGAACTTTTATTGCGGCTGCATGGTCGCCTCACATCATGGAGCCTAGGTCTCGAGAGGAATAGGTGGAAACTTTAGACTTGGAAGTCATATGGCATCACCCTGCTATAGCCAGAGGCCCACCGAGATTTGAAAGGAGGACACAGACCCCACCTCATGATGGGTGAATGTCAGGATCACATTGTAAGAGCTGTGTGGCATCCCATAGGCACGCAGCCATCATGGGGAAAACCACCTGACACACACACTTGCCTCCCTTCTGCCCACAGGGCCTTCGCACGTTCTGCTGCTCCTGCCTGCAACATTCCTTACCTTGCTCCCCTGGTTAAGGCCCGCTCATCCCTCCTATCTCAGCAGAGTCAGCATTTCTTCAGGGAAACCTTCCTGAGCTCCCTCGATTTAGGATTTCTGATTCTTGTCACAGTTATATTCCGCCAGACCTGCTTACAAATGTTAATGAGTTCATTCCCTTTGTCTCCACGGAAAGCCTAGGTGGTTCCTGCCTTCCTAAGGGAATCATAGGAGACTTGGAACACTAGGCAAAATATAGGGCTAATGCTTTGTAATTCTTATCAGAGTTATATTTTATATGAAAGTGGAAGTGTTAGTCGCTCTGTCGTGTCTCACTCTTTGGGACCCCAAGGACTGTATCGCCTGCCAGGCTCTTCTGTCCATGGAATTCTCCAGGCAAGAATACTGGAGTGGGTTGCTGTTTTGTTCTCCAGGGGATCTTCTCGACCCAGGGATGAAACCTGTGTCTCTCGCATTGCAGGCATATTCTTCACCGTCTGAACCCCAAGGGAAGCCATATTTTCCATATGTATGTATAAATACATGCATACAGTTATATACCTGTGTACCTATAAACATGTGTGTATATATATATATATAGAGAGAGAGAGAGAGAAATGTACTTGCATATGTACATAGATGTCTGTGTGGACAGACAGACACATGCCAATGTCTGTATCTCATTCAGCCTCACATAAAGAGGAATTGCAGAAGGTTTTTTGGTTTTGCTCCTCACTGTATGTTCAGTGCCTAGTATAGGGACTGGGATACAGTAGGTGCTCATAAATTTATTTGAATGAAAATAACACATGGAGCCACGGCTGGATTTTGGAGTCCTTTGTGCTGGTCTGTGATTTTCTGATGGCCTTGTTACCCTTGGGACATCAACCATGCAAGAGAAGATTCAGAAAAAGATGCTTCTGAGCTTGATGCTCAAGTAGCAGCTTAGCTCAACTTTGGGGGCCAAGTCTGGTGTTAATCTCTAAAGAATGAGTCCCTCCTGTGTCGCTCCCGAGACCTGCTTACAAATGCTAATGAGTTCATTTCATTTGTCTCCACAGAGCAGCCTAGGTAATTCCTGTCTTCCAAAGGGGATCATGGGAGACTTGGAATACTGGGCAAAATACAGGACTAATGAATAGTCTCCAAGTGGGAGCCAGCCCCACCTCCGGCTTCTTTATCAGTCAGAGGCAGGAGAGACTTCCAACCTGTTCTGACTCTGCACCAGGATTAACAACACATGCTTTGCTAGGGTGCATGTAGATTCTTCACCAGGCATTGATATTCAGGTTCAGGAAGCTTAAGCCCTAATTATGGAGGGGGGTGGGGGGGAGTATGGGACAGAGTCTGCTGTGGAGATGGGAAAGGTTTCCAGGAGGAACATGAAGGGAAAAAAACTTAATAACCAGTTTTGTTGTGATATTAAAACTCTAGGACACATTTGTCCACAGCAGGCAGAAGATTTACAAATCTCTGCAAGAAACGAGAGGGACTCCACCAACACATGCCTGCGAGGTGGGACACATGCCTGGTGCAGAGTGGCAACTAGGTTCATCCTGCCTACTCCAGGGGTAAACCTGGAAACCCAGGCCTTCCAAACACCATGTCAGGTTCTCCTCCATGCTTAGACTCCAGGTTCTGGGGCCCTAAAAACAGTACGGGCCTCATCCCATCCATAACATGTCAACTAATACCTGAGGTACTGAGTGGCAGTTCTTAACGTCATTTTGCATGCTCATCCCCTCTGGCCGTGGGGTGACAGCTTCTTAGAATCCTGATTTTTTTTTAAATGTATTAAATAAAAGATACCAGATTGATTGCAGACTTCTACTCCTGACCAAGAGTGTAATAGGGATCAGATTTGCCCTCCTGCCTGAAATAACTAAAAAGTCAAAGTATACGAAACAATAGTTTTCAAAACATTGACTATCAGGCAACAGAAGGCAGTGACCCTTGAGAAATAGGAAACATACTAGGTGTGCTTTGCAATCTTGCCCTGCTCACTTCCTGGAGAGCTTCCAAACTATGTGCAAAGACATAGCTGGTGGTCTCCTTGGGTTGAGGACAAGAAGCTGGGAGAGAGGGAAGCCAAAGTGACTGGGATCTGCAAGGCAGAATATCAAAGAAGAGCGAGCTGCTCAAAGGGAGAACACTAGAGACCTAGAGCGGTCTTCCTTGAACCTTCAGCTGAGTGCTGATCCGCATGTGCCTGTGAGGAAACTGTACAAGATCCAGAGGAGGAAAGGACACAGGACCCGGAAAAGAACCATCTGAACGGACTGGTGGGAACAAGTCTGAGAGTTCACGCAGGATCAAGAGCAGTTCTCATCAGCCAGGGGAGAAAACCTCACAATCCACACGGCACCAAGTAAGCCACTCAGAAGACCTTTGTCTCAGTAGCTTAGAAAATGTAGCTCTAAAATAAATGGTGTTCTGGTCTTACCCAACAAGGCTTAAAAACAAGATAGAAGGAAACCAAACTGATTTCAACTAACATGTCCCAGAAGAAACCTGAAGAGTATTTAGAATACTTATAAGACTAGAAAACAGTTAAAAAATATACAGCCCTTCAGGAATTCCATGGAGGGCCAGTGGTTAGGACTCCATGCTCTCACTGCCAAGGGCCCAGGTTCAATCCCTGGTCAAGGAACTAGGATCCTGCAAGACAAGTGGCGTGGTCCCCTCTCCTTAAAAAATCCAGCATCCAAAAAAAGTAAAATTCAGTGTCTAGCACGTGATAAGAAGTTGCCAGGCATGCAAAGGAGCAGGAAAAGACAGTTCATAATGAGTATGCAAACCAATTAATCAAAGCTGATTCAGAAATGACATCAATGATAAAGTTAGTAGGCACGGACATGAAAACAAGAAAATGTTATATTCAAAAAGCTATAGGAACGACTGAATGTATTAAGTAGGGACATCAAAGATAGATATTTTTAAAGACCCTGTTAAAAATTCTGGAGATGAAAACCATAATGTCTAAGATGAAAAATACAGTGGATGGGATTAATAGCAGATTACACACTGCAGAAGAATGATTAGTGGACTTGCCAACATAGTAATAGAAACTATCCAAAATAAAACACAAAGAGAAAAAATATCTTTTAAAAAAAACGAGACAAAGCATCATCGAGTTATGGGACTCCAAACAGCCAAGAAATCTGTAATTGGGATCCCCAAAGGATAGCATGTTTGAAGAAATATGATCAAAAACATTTCAAATTTGATTAAAAAATACAAACCCAAAGATCCAAGAAGGGCAACAAATCCCAAGCACAAGAAATATGAACAATATTACACTACCAAGGCATATCTTAATAAAACTGATTAAAATCAGTGATAAAAATAAAACTTTTAAAGCAGCCAGAGATAAAAGATACACTATGCAATAGAAACAAAGACCAAGATGACAGTAGAATTCTTGTTGAGAACAATACAAGGCAGAAGACAGTGGAACCAAATCATTAAAAGTACGGAAACTAAACAACAACAACAAAATTATTCTCCACTGGTAACTTAGTTACTAGTTAATTCTAAGCTGGTAACTTAGAATTCTATTCTCAGCAAAAATATATTTCAGAAACAAAAGGGAAATAAAGACCTTTTCTTAGACATACAAATGTTGAAAGAATTCATCACCAGCATGTTACAGGAAAAGTTAAAGGAAGCCCTTCAGGAACAAGGAAATTTTATCTACTCAGTGAGGGATATGCAAACGAAAACCACAGTGAGATCTCATCTCATATCTAGAATGTCTAAACTGAAGAAGACTAACCATACCAACTGCTGATGAGGAGGTGGAGCAACTGGAACTTTCCTGCACCCCTGGTGGAAATGTCAGTGCTACAATGACTTTGGAAAAAAGTTTGGCAGTTTCTTAAGCATTAAACGCATACCATTCCATTCTCAGGGTAATTACCCAAGAGATATGAAAGCCTGTGTTCACACAGAGACTTATACACTAATGTTCAACAGAGCTTTATTTCTAACAACCAGGAACTGGAAACACAAGTCCATCAGCCAGTGAATGGATAAACAGTTGGTGTTTTTCCACACAATATAATACCACTCAGGAAAAATAAAAATACCATGAACAAACTATTGATACACTTAGCAGTATAGATGAATTTCAAAATAAGTATGCTGATTAACACCCCAAAAAAGATGTCCTTTTCTTTATAGGGACTGGAAAAGGTCAGTTTTCGTTCCAATCCCTAAGAAAGGCAATGCCAAAGAATGCTCAAACTACCACACAATTGCACTCAAAATGGCAACCCACTCGTGTTCTTCCTGGAGAATCCCAGGGATGGGCAGCCTGGTGGGCTGCCGTCTACGGGGCCGCACAGAGTCGGCCACGACTGAGGCGACTTAGTGGCGGCAGCAGCACACGCTAGGAAAGCCATGCTCAAAATCCTCCAAGCCAGGCTTCAGCAGTACGTGAACCGTGAACTTCCTGATGTTCAAGCTGGTCTTAGAAAAGGCAGAGGAACCAGAGATCAAATTGCCAACATCCGCTGGATCATGGAAAAAGCAAGAGAGTTCCAGAAATACATCTGTTTCTGCTTTATTGACTATGCCAAAGCCTTTGACTGTATGGATCACAATAAACTGTGGAAAATTCTGAAAGAGATGGGAATACCAGACCACCCTGACCTGCCTCTTGAGAAACCTGTATGCAGGCCAGGAAGCAACAGTTAGAACTGGACATGGAACAGCAGACTGGTTCCAAATAGGAAAAGGAGTACATCAAGGCTGTATATTGTCACCCTGCTTATTTAACTTCTATGCAGAGTACATCATGAGAAACGCTGGACTGGAAGAAGCACAAGCTGGAATCAAGGTTGCTGGGAGAAATATCAATAACCTCAGATATGCAGATGACACCACCCTTATGGCAGAAAGTGAAAAGGAGCTAAAAAGCCTCTTAATGAAAGTGAAAGAACGAGAGTGAAAAAGTTGGCTTAAAGCTCAACATTAAAAAAACGAAGACCATGGCATCTGGTCCCATCACTCCATGGGAAATAGATGGGGAAACAGTGGAAACATTGTCAGACTTTATTTTTGGGGCTCCAAAATCACTGCAGATGGTGATAGCAGCCATGAAATTAAAAGACGCTTACTCCTTGGAAGAAAAGTTATGACCAACCTAGATAGCATATTCAAAAGCAGAGACATTACTTTTCCAACTAAGGTCCGTCTTGTCAAGGCTATGCTTTTTCCAGTGGTCATGTATGGATGTGAGAGTTGGACTGTGAAGAAGGATGAGCACCAAAGAATTGATGCTTTTGAACTGTGGTGTTGGAGAAGACTCTTGAGAGTCCCTTGGACTGCAAGGAGATCCAACCAGTCCATTCTGAAGGAGATCAGTCCTGGGATTTCTTTGGAAGGAATGATGCTAAAGCTGAAACTCCAGGTCTTTGGCCACCTCATGTGAAGAGTTGACTCATTGGAAAAGACTGTGATGCTGGGAGGGATTGGGGGCAGGAGGAGAAGGGGACGACAGAGGATGAGATGGCTGGATGGCATCACGGACTCGATGGACGTGAGTCTGAGTGAACTCCGGAAGTTGGTGATGGACAGGCAGGCCTGGCTGCGATTCATGGGGTCGCAAAAAGTCAGACACGACTGAGCGACTGAACTGAACTGAACTGACCTGATGCTGATTAAAAGAAAGCAGATTTTGAAAAGTGGACAGAAGACCTAAATAGACATTTCTCCAAAGATGAATACAGATGGCCAATAAGCACATGAAAAGATGCTCAACATCACTAATTTTTAGAGAATGCAAATCAGAACTACACTGAGGTATCACCTCACACCAGTAAGAATGTCTATCATGAAAAGTCTGCAAGTAAAAAATTCTGGAGAGAGTGTAGAGAAAAGGAACCCTCTACACTGTTAGTGAGAATGTAAATTGGTACAGCCATTATGGGGAACAGTAATGGAAATTTCTTAAACTATTTTTTAAAAACACATTTGTGGTATAACTACCTACATGCTATTTTATTAAGGAAAGTCTACTAACTGTGTAATTTATAATTAACGATGAGTATAAATGCTATTTTAAAGTGTCCATAACCATTATATCGTGACATGAAAATATGTATGATTTCTAGTAGCATTAAAGCCACAGTTGCCAACACCAAGTAGCAAAGCCAAGAAATAGAGAATGTGAGTTTTAGTCATATCATCAGACCCTGTTGATCTGAAGTTTTATTTCTATGCCTTGTCATTGTCTAGTTTTGGTTTGGAAATTAAGATTAGCCTCATAAAGTTGGGTTAGGTGGCTCTTCAACTTTTCCTCTATTCTGAAAGTCTATTTACCTAACATGGGTAATTCATTTGGGCCTAGTAGTTAGCTGGAGAATTATAGATCTTGTTTTTAAATTATACTTTATTATAAATTATTTCTACTACACAAGGAATATATGCTGGTTGTAACACATGAAATAATTAAGGATATTTAAATAGGGAATTCCCTAGCAGTCTAGTGGTTAGGACTTAGTGCTTTCACTGCTGTGGCCTGGGTTCAATCCCTGATTGGGGAAGTAAGATCCAGTAAGCTTAGTGATAAAGCTTTTTTTTTTAATTAAAAAAGGAAGTTTAAATATAAAGTTAACCATTTTAAAAAGAGGGTCACAGTGACTGCTAATAATCTACAGTCTGTTGCCCACATTTAAAATAAAAGAAAATGCTAAATTTCAGTGAGAGTTCAGTAAAGATAAAAATGTAATGTTTTTTTCTCAAAATTCATAATCCTCTGAATTATGTTCATATCAAGTTGCTCTAGAAAGCCTTTGGGATCAGTCCGGGGTAACACGCTCAGTCCAGTGTGCAGTTATTTCTCAGAAATAGCATTCACCTGCTTTCCCTTCCTTTCCTCAATGGAATTGACTTGTATAATAGTAACGACAATAACAACAGTAGGAGTATGCTTCCTCAGAGGGATGAAGGGGCTGTGTGCACTCTACCTCCTTACTTTCTCTCCAGTACAGATCTCAAGCCTTTGGTTCCCTCTGCAGAGTCCTCCCTAGGTCTGAGAGGAAAGTGAAAAAGTGTTATTCCCTCAGTTGTGTCTGACTCTTGGCAACGCCATGGACTATATATAGCCCACCATTGTCCCTGTTAATTCTCCAGGCAAAAATACTGGAGTGGATTGCTGTTCCCTTCTCTAGGGGATCTTCCCAACCTAGGGATTGAATCCCTGGTGTCTCCTGCATTAAAGGCGTTTTCGTTACTGTCTGAGCCAACAGGGAAGCATTTCCTTCATAAAGGCCACCTCCAGCTGCTTCCAGGGAAAGCCAGCTTGAGTCTGCAGTGGGGAGCGGTCCTCTATCTTGTGGAAGTTAAGTAGAACAGAGTTAAATACAACTTGGACTTGCTAGAGGCCCTTCAGTTCAGTTCAGTCACTCAGTCGTGTCCGACTCTTTGTGACCCCATGAATCGCAGCACACCAGGCCTCCCTGTCCATCACCAACTCCCAGAGCTCACTCAGACTCACATCCATCGAGTCAGTGATGCCATCCAGCCATCTCATCCTCTGTCGTCCCCTTCTCCTCCTCCCCTCAATCCCTCCCAGCATCAGAGTCTTTTCCAATGAGTCAATTCTTCGCATGAGGTGGCCAAAGTACTGGAGTTTCAACTTCAGCCCTTGGGCTCAAGTAAAGAGAATCTAACAATCTGCTTTGGTTCCAGCACCTTCCATTTAAAATGAGCTGTGATCATAGGTGCTGGTGCTCCTGAGTCCCTTGTCTCCAAAGGTGTTCCCTGTAGATTTCCCGGTGGGACCTGTTAGCTTTGGAGCATAGAACGCAATGAACTCAGCCTTCTTCCCCCAACACTGCCCTCACGAGCCCTAATTCCTTCTAAATTCTTGTGTTTGGCCTGCAACAGGGATTGAACCTGTCACGGCCAGTCTGTCCTGGAGGCCTGCCTCCCACCTGTGTCTGGTCTTCATCCAGGCTTCATCCAGGCTGCTTTGCTTGCTCTAAGAACACCCTTTGGCCTAGCACCCCTTGGCTTCTCTCCTTACAAGGTCCAGCAAAGGTTCCTTTCTGCTTTTCACTTGGTGATCATAGAAGATTACCGCTCTGCCTCATTACTAAGGCAGAAATCAATGTTGTCAGAGATTCTTGATAAATTTTTAAGTTTAAAGTGTTCTCAGGAAAATTTCTCAGCCTTTCCTCACTCCTTTAAAATACATTAAGGTAAAGCAGATAACTGATAAGAACCTACTGTATAGCAAAGGGAACTCTGTTCAATATTCTATGATGACCTATATGGGAATAGAACCTAAAAAAGAGTAGTAGTGTTAGTCTCTCAGCTGCGTCCAACTCTTTGTGACCCTGTAGACTGTAGCCTGCCAGGCTCCTCTGTCCATGGGATTCTCCAGGCAAGAATACTGGAGTGGGTTGCCATGCCCTTCTTCTTTCCTGACCCAGGGATCAAATCCAGGTCTTCTGCATTGCAGGCAGATTCCCATCTGAGCTATAGGGAAGTCCCTAAAAAAAAAAAAAAAAGAGTGAATGTATGTATAATGAATTCACTTTGCTCTACAGCAGAAACCAACACAACATTGTAAATCTACTATAAACCAATAAAAATTAATTAAAAAAATAAAATACATTAAGAACCCGCATTTGCATTTCAATTCTGTGGCTCTGACCCCCCCACCCCCACCCCGACACTTGGAATCTCCCATCTACTTAGATGAGAACTGTTTGCCGCCAAGGGACAGTTCCTTTGGCTAAGGAAGTATTAGGTAGGAAGGGGTCCTAGGTAGGACAGCATCATTTGAGTACCTCAGGTTCTCCCCTGGAGGGAGTGACTGGTGCAGATAACTGGAGGGAGGCTCTATCAGGAAAATTAGGGAGTAAACTCCCCTCTTCCACAGTGTCTAGACTCCAGCTCTCACAGAAGTTGTGATGGGCCTGGGTGAGACAATAGTTCATGTTGTTGGAGGTCAATATTGGAGGCTGGAGCTCCCCGGGGAAGGTGGGGTGTTCTAATTAGTCAAAGGCATGAAGAACCAGATAATGAGCCCAGCCCTAATGTCCCAAAAGGGTCCTGGGCCCAGTGGGAAATCAAAATTATTTGAGGCTTCCCAAGAAAGGGGGCTTGCCTGGGCCAATAGGAGGGACCAGGAACCAGGAATGCATTCTGGATGACTACTGGGAATAAAGTAGAAGAGTCTTCTGAGCCTAAGGTACAAGGGTAGTGGGCTAGGCCTTATTTTAAGGTCTACATTCTGGACCAACATTAAGTCTCTGAAGGACACTGGAGCTGAGGTTGAGGTTGCTGTTCCTTTATGGCTCCATGCCACCTTTTCCTGCCTCAGGAGTTGGTGTTAGCTGGGTGTTAGTTATGTAACTGATGGCTGATGGGAAGAGCTAGTGAGTCCAGCAAAGTAAACAGTTATGATACAATCAGGTACCACAAACATCGTTCATAATTTATTACTTGTCCTGTTATCAACATGTCAGCTGCCCCAGGCTTTTTTGAGCCACTCCAAGTGACGGGACAATCCATCTTTCCTACCACTGACTTGGCTGGAATGTAGGCTCTTCCTTGGCGCAGGGACCTGCAACAGACAAATGATCTGGGTTTCAGTGTCTGTCTTTGAACTTCCAATCAGAGCTGCCCCAGAGGATGAGCACTCTCGTGAGCATGCTCACCAGCTCCTGCACGGACTCTGAAGGACAGGCAGGAAATCCCAGCCACAGAAGCAAATCCAAGTGGACTTGGCCCCTAAAGGGAACTTGTGGAGACACTGTGAGTGTCTCCACTGTGGGCTATATGCGGACCAAGGCAGACCACGTGGAGCAAGATGCTACACTGTGAACTAGGAGAAGATGACCGTCATGCTGAGTTCAAGTTTTAAATTCTCAGGATCTAGCACGCTTCCTCAGCACATAGAAAGATGCTTATAACGACTGGAGTGAATAAAACTCTCATGATGATATTAGCAATCGTTAATGTAGATTCTGTAGGATTATGAAGTTGAGAAATAATTTAAAATTTAATAGAAATGCACAGGGAATTCTTTGGTGGTCCAGTGGTTAGGACTCTAGGTTTTCACTGCCAAGAGCATGGGTTCGATCCCTGCTTGGGAAATTAAAATCTTGCAAGCTGTGGGGTGTGACCCCCCCAAAAAAAAAAGAAAGAGAGAGAAAAGAAATATGTCATATATACCATAGACAAAGAAACAAGGCCAGTAGCTCTAGATGTTAAAAAATAAATAAAAACACTTCTAAAAGGCAACACAGGAGACGATTACTGTGACCTTGGAGTAATTCAAGATTTCTTAACATACACAAAAGCAATAACCATAAAGGTTAAAAACTTCTGTTCATCAAAATGTACCATTATGAGCATGAAAAGGCAAGCCACAGAGAGGGAGAAGCTATCTGCAAAACCTACATCTGACAAAGAATTTATACCTAGAAGATGTAAAGAATTCTTATAAATCATTTGGAAAAAGATAGACAACTCATTTTTTTAATGGGAAAAAAGCTTAAACAGGCACTTTCCTAACGAGAACATCTAAGTAATCAATAAACATGTGAAGATGCTCAACAGCATTAGTCATCAGGAAAATGTGAATTTCCCTTTATATTCATCATAAAATGGGGAAACTGACGTAGCAGGTGAAGCAACAGAAATTATTTGCACATTCTGGAATAAACTGGTTCAACAGTTTTGGAGAGATTTGGTTTTATCTACTAATGTTGAACATATATATACCCTGATGTCATATAGGAAATTTACATCTAGTAATATACCCAATGGGGATGCATGCAGATACTAACAGAAAGGCATATACAAGAACAAAGTTTATAGTGGCTCTGCTTGTCTTGGCTAAAAGCAAGGTTCATCTATAGTAGAGTGGATAAATAAATTCATATTCATTGTATATGTATATATTTATAACATACAATGACTAAACTTGTACTCATTGTATATTATAAATGTATATTCCATTGTGTACAGTGGGATACTATACAGTAATGAAAATGAACCACTGCTAACATCATTGAATCTCTTGGGTGTAATGTTAAGCAAAAGAACATTGAATCAAAAGAGTACAATAAGATATGGTTCCACTTCTCTGAGAAGAATAGGCAGAACTTCTCTAGTGTCATAGAAATCAGGTCAATGGTTGCTTTTGGGGTAGGACTGCTGGATAAAATACAGGCCACTTAGTTAAATTTGAATTTCAGATTAGCAGCCAATTTTTTATTATATGTCCTAAGCAGCATTTTTCATTTACTACATCTGGTAGTCCTACTTTAGGGAGTCGGGATCTTGACTTGGATGGCACACAAAGATTGCTTCTGTTGTTTCAGTAATCAGTTCAGTTCTGTCGCTCAGTTGTGTCCTACTCTTTGTGACCCCATGGACTGCAGCACACCAGGCTTCCCTGTCCATCACCAACTCCTGGAGCTTGCTCAAACTTATATCCATGGAGTTGGTGATGCCATTCAACCATCTCAGCCTCTGTCGTCCCCTTCTCTTCCTACCTTTGATCTTTCTCGGCATCAGGGTCATTTCCAATGAGTCAGTTCTTCACATCAGGTGGCCAAAGGATTGGAGCTTCAGCTTCAGCATCAGTCCTTCCAATGAATATTCAGGACTGATTCCTTTAGGATGGACTGGTTGGATCTCCTTGCAGTCCAAGGGACTCTCAAGAGTCTTCTCCAACACCACAGTTCAAAAACATCTATTATCTTGATGTGGATGGGATTTACAAGGGTGTGTCCATGTCTAAACATTTATCAGGGTGAATGTTTAAGATTTTTATGCTTTGCTATATGAATATTATACCTCAACAAAAAGCTTTAATGGTTTTAATAGAAAGGCAGAGCGATCGAAGAGTTAGGAGTTCTGGGTTCCAATCCGAGCCAATGACTCTAGGGTTTCCCAGCCTCAGTTTTTTTCATCTGTAAAATGGAAATAGAGCTACTAGTTTTATTTTATGCAAAAGGAAACAAAAGCATAGGGAAGTGAAATACTGTGTTGGAGGCAACCCAGCTGGTGAGTGACACTGACAGGTTCAGGGCCATCGTTCTAGAACTACACCCTACTGCACGCCTATTGGAAAGAGCTTCCAAAACGTAAAACAACCAATAGAAGACTGTAATTATGATTATTTTTAATTTTAATAATTTTTTTGTTTAATTTTATCGGAGTATAGTTGATTTACAATATTGTGATAGTTTCAGTGTATAGCAAAGTGATTCAGTTAAACATATACATATATTCATTCTTTTTAGATTCTTTTCTCACACAGGTTGTCCCAGAATATTGACTAGATTTCCCTGTGCTGTAGAGTAGGTCCTTGCTGGTGATCTGTCTTATACATCATAGTACTGTGTGTGTTCATCCCAAACTCCTGATTTATTCTTCCCTACTTATGATTATTTTAGACAGGAAATTTTTGAAATTAATTTATTTGTAATTAGAGGATAATTATTTTATAATATTCTACTGGTTTCTGCCATACATCAACAAGAATCAGTCATAGGTATACTTATGTCCCCTCCCTCCTGAACCTCCCTCCCACCTCCCACTCCATCCTACCCCTCTAGGTTGTTGGACAGGGAATTTTAAATCTAAAGTTTAGAGAGAATTTGTAAAATACGTAAGTGTGCGTGCATTTTGGAGATAGACTAAACCTAGCTTTGGGTGGGCAAAGTGGTCTCTGATGTCCTCCTTTAAGAAGTGAAAGAGCTAGGAGGGCCCTTCATCTACCGGAGATGCTCTGACCCGGAGTGGCTGGTGGCCACCTTGACTGGACCAAACCGCTGAAGTCCTCAGAGCTGGAATTCTTCTCTTCCCTTTTAACCTAGCTTCTTCCTTTCTTTTTTCTTACCTCCAGGCAAACCACTTCTCCTGGGGCCCAGGGTGGAAGGGTGGCTGGCTTCCCTCACCAGGGAGCTCACTCTTGTTTAATTAGTACTTGCAAAGGGCTGTGTATTATTAAATTACTAGATGATTGAGATGAAGCCTTGAGGGCTTTCAAAATCTGTCCTGCTGCTCTCCCTAAATGGGTTGGAGGGACTTGCCTGGAGGGACAGGGAAAAGAGGTTGGTCGGGAACTGTCTTGTGGTGGAGCTGCCCCCTTCTCGGTGGGCACCACCACAAAGAGACCCTAAAGAGTTTCCTGCAACCGCTTGTCTTGTCTTTGGTCCTTGAAAGCCACCATTCCAGATGTGTTTATTTTGAGTTTAGGAATCTTTCCATTTTATAGTGCAGCAACTCTCAAAAAGAGTAACTAGGAGAGGCAGAAAAACAGTGATAAGAGCTAAAATGTACTGAGCCCTCCCATGGAGGGTGAAAGAGGAGAATGAAAAAGCTGGCTTAAATCTCAACATTCAAAAACCTAAGATCATGGCATCTAGTCCCATCACTTTATGGCAAATAGATGGGTAAAAAGTGAAACAATGACAGGTTTTATTTTCTTGGGCTCCATAATCACTGTGAATGGTGACTACAGCCATGAAATTAAAAGACGCTTGCTCCTTGGAAGAAAAGCTATGACAAACCTAGACAGCATATTAAAAAGCAGAGACATCACTTTGCTGACAAAGGTCCATCTAGTCAAAGATATGGTTTTTCCAGTAGTCATGTGTAGATCTGAGAATTGGACCAGAAAGAAGGTTGAGCACTGAAGAACTGATGCTTTTGAATTGTGGTGCTGGAGAAAATTCTTGAGAGTCCCTTGGACAGCAAGGAGATCAAACCAGTCAATCCTAAAGGAAATCAACCCTGAATATTCATTGGAAGGACTGATGCTGAAGCTCCGATACTTTGGCCACCTGATATGAAGAGCCAACTCACTGGAAATAACCCTGATGCCAGGAAAGATTGAGGGCAGGAGGAGAAGGAGGCAATAGAAAATGAGATGCTTGGATGGCATCACCAATTCAATGGACATGAGTTTGAGCAAACTCTGGGAGAGAGTGAAGGACAGGGAAGCCTGGTGTGCTGTAGTCCATGGGGTCACAAAGAGGGGTACACGAATGACTGAACAACTCTCATGGTGCCAGGACTGGGCTAAATCCTGGCACTCCATCTCCATCTGAAGAAGGCAGGCAAGAAAGGAAATCTGCCCAATGGAAAGCTTCTGTGATCAAGGTAACTGTACATGCTGTTTCATTGAATCCTCACCACTTAGATGTAGATATTATGTCTCCATTTCATAGATGAGTAAATAATGTAAGAATGGTTTATGCAGTTGTCCTAGGTCACATATTCATATTTGAATACTTCTGGTGAGACCAAGATGCCCCCTTATGCAAGGCACAGGGTCTCACCAGGGAGTGGAGGTGGTACAGTCTGAAGAAATGCCCCGGGCCATTCTGATACAGGTCCTGATTAGCTGGTGGAAGCGGGGCTGGCATCCCCCATCAGCGGTTTGCGAACTGACTTACTAAAATGAGTTTATCATATTCCTTTCAGAGAAGGGGTTCACAGTAAATCAGTGGTTGCCCAGTGGGGATGATTTTGTTTCCCCTTCAACCTGCAAAAGGGGACATATGGCAATTTCTGGAGATTTTTTTTTCCTCCACAACCAGGTAGTGGGTTTCCACTGTCAACTCGTGGGCAGAGATCAAGGATGCTGCTCAGTGCCCAGCAGCACAGAGGCCTGCTCTGCACAACAAAGATGTATCAGATGTAATGTGAGCAACAGTTACCTTGAAATACTCCCAGTTCGAGCAAGGAGGGATGGGAATGAAAAGAGAAGGAAAGTCTGAAGCATTTATTTCTTAAAATAGAAAGAAGAGCATTATCTCTCTTTCTAATGATGCAAATAACCCATGCCCAGTTGTTAAAACCAAACAAACCCAAACAATACCAGAGAGTATAGAAAGGTATAAAAGTATAACTAAAAACTACCCCCAATTTTAACATTTAGGGGGAAAAAAAAGTGCTGTTGACATTTTGGAGCTTTTGGAGCACATCCTTTCAAATATTTTTAAAGAACAATTATACTTTTTTTTTTTTTTTTAAAAAAAGAACTCTATAGTACATGCTGTTTTGTAGCCAGCGATAAAATAACATAAACAGCCAGATCACATTAGAAAGATGCTTCTTGTGAAGAGGGGTATGTGAGTTTCCTTCAAAGAAGAAAAGACTATAACACAGCAGTATCCGATCCTTTCCTCAGATATGCCTCATCTGGCTTCCAGATTGTCATCACTTTTGCTGCTGGGGGGTGGGGGCGGCCAGCAAAGCCTGGTGGGACTAGGAGGGTCTCACAGGCCCTTACACACTAGCACTCACGTGAACAGAGCCCTTTGCTGGGTGGAAGGAGGAATGTGCTTGCTTGTCCTGCATACAGACTACCCGGAACCCGGAGCATCTCTCGGTGTGGGACAACTTGTCTAAGAATGCAGGCCTAGAGAAAGACCACGTTTCCACGAGAGGCGTTTCTGGGAGGGGTACCGTGCTTCTTATGGGGTTTTGGGGTCATTATAATCTCTCCCTCTCTGTATCTTGGAACCTTCAAGAAATAACGATTAATGCCTTCGCTCCTGCGCTAGGTATTTACAGTGTGCCCTCGGGCCACCAACAGACAAGAGTTTGCTCTATGACTCGCTGGAAGCCTTGCGCCTTGTCTCTGTGCTGCAGGCTGCTGTCTGTATGCAATCCACGCTCCGGACCCGGAACTCATCATTCATCCTTCTTCCCTTTCCCTATCAAAATGAGTGTTTCATTAGGATATATAATCCACAAATATCACTGGAATGTGCAGAAGCAGTTGGCACTTTTGCAAGGCAGGGGGAAAGCTGATTCTAACCCAGTCTCAAATGATATGATCAACATAGATTTAGACCTTCCTCTGTGCTTCCCTGGTGGCTCAGAGGTAAAGAATCTCCCTGCAATGTGTGAGACCTGGGTTCGATCCCTGGGTCGGGAAAATCCCCTGGAGAAAGAAATGGCAATCCACTCCAGTATTCTTGCCTGGAAAATTCCATGGACAGAGGAGCCTGACAGGCTACAGTCCATGGGATTGCAGAGTCGGACACGAGTGAGCGATTAACACTTTCACTTTCTTTCAAGGACAGGCTGGGGCTTAAAGCTGCTCTAGATTCCTGGGGGCCCGGGTCTGAAATCTTCACACCCTGGTCCTGGGTGTCTCGAATCCTCCATCCCACAATGCTTTTGGCCAGAAGCAGGTGTGTTAGCCCACACCTAGATACATTACAAGGGGAACAATGGTATGGTCCTCTCCTGAAATTTCACCTGCTCTGTACCTTGAATAGACGTAAACCACCTTATAAGATTGTTCAATGCTGGTGGACACAGTCCTTGCCTCAAGTTAAAGTACCTATGTCTTTGGGGGAGGGGATTTGGTATCCATGACATCTCTGAACAGAACAACGGGTTTGAGTGGGCAAGGATGTTCCTTGAAAAAGGATGGGGTCACTGAAGCTTTTTTTTTAAAAAAAAAAAAAAGGAAAGGAAAGAAAAGAAAACCTCAGGCATTTTAATATGTTAAATACACACTCAATTATTAATTCTAAAGACTTCTACACATCAACCTAGATGAAACTTTTTTCACCTCTTTCTTGCCTTTTTTCCCCTTCTCAGAAACATTTAGACCTACCCTATGGCAATGACTCTCAGGCAGTCTCTGCCCTGTATATCAGGGTAGCACAAATAATTCAGCATAAAGAAGCTCAGTTCCTGTAGCTTGGCATTAGGATAAGTATATCTTAAGAAAGTTCTTATGCAGACTTGGCTCCAGGCAATAAAACGTCATAGACGTATAACTGTAGCAAGCGAAATTTCTAGGGAGCAAATTAGGCTGAAAACATCTTCTAGAGACGGCTAGAAAGGAAAAGTACACCACCCCAAAATAAGGCAAGTAATGCAGTAAATGTTTCATTTATTGGCCTTCTTCCATTACTATTAGGGTTAAAAGACATCTTGTCAATAAGAAAGGTATATTTACGGAGGACTGATGCCTTCCGAAAGGCTTCTCCTGTCACAAATGCCTATAGCGGTGGTGATCAGCTTATGAAGGCAGGTGATGAAACCCTGTGCAAATGCATACATCTTCCCATTAACCCTTGGATCATCAGGCATTATTGTCACTGTATTACTTGGACCTGTCATTAGCTGAAGCAAGGTGATCAAGCCAAAAACAGAACAGTGTTCCTCAGGGTTTCAGGAAGAGGGTGTGTGCCTCTGAGTCCCTTGATAGAATCATTGGGGGTGGGAGGTGTGGAAATAAAAGGTTGCCTGTGACATGTGCCCTTTAAAAAATATTTTTAATTAATTAATTAATTTATGGCTGTGCTGGGTCTTTGCTGCTGCACAGGCCTTTATCCAGTTGCGACGAGTAGGGATTACCCTCTAGCTGCGGTGCTCGGGCTTCTTACTGCGGTGTCTTCTCTTGTTGCGGAGCACATGCTCTCGGATGCGTGGGTTTCAGGAGCTGTGGTTCCTGGGAGTCCTAGAGCACAGGCTCAATAGTTGCGGTGCATGGGCTTAGTTGCTCTGTGGCATGCAGGATCTTCCCGGACCAGGGATGGAACTCGTGTCTCCTGCATTGGCAGGCAGGCTCCTCACCACTGAGCCATCGGGGAAGCCTGAAGTGGGCCCTGTCTGCCTACCTCTTCCTCTCACTAAAATTACAAACACTCAGGTGTCCAATTTTTAGTGTTCTTAGGTTGGCTAAAGGAGTAGCTTTCCTCAAGATCCAAATAAGGAACCATTACCCTCACAGAACAAAAAGCAAACAGAAAACATCACAGTGGAATCAGGACTTTGGCTTCTCAACATTTCCCCATTTTATAGCTTCCTTATGTTTTCAGATTCTTTTTTTGGCTTCCCTCAGTCAGCACACTCCCTGCACAGATGAGTCCAACACAGTGGGTAACAGATCATCCATCCTGGAACCTTGATATTTAAAGAAAACTCACACGGCACTCACACACACACACACACATGTATGCCACACCATCAAGGTTTAATTACTAGACTCTGGCCAATTGACTGGGGAAGCTGAGTATGGTTGGTGACATGTATTCTCTACTTCTGCTGAATCTAAGCAGACTATCCTTGTTTTTCCTAAATTCTAAAGCCAAACTTCCAACATAGTTTGAGCCTCTCAGCATAATGAGGGGTATAGGCCGAGCCTCTCAGCCTATATAGGTGAGCCTATGTAGGTGAGCCTCTCAGCATAATGGGGGTATAGGCTGAAAGTATGAAATCATAGACTTTCTGAATGTTAGAAAGGACCTAAGAAAATATCCAGTCCAACCACTTCACTGGTCAGGTGAGACACAACAAAGGGGCCATAGGTAACAAGGCCAATGGCTAGCCTGTTTCCGCCATATCCCTTCAAGCACAGTCCCACATTCCAGAGGACATTTACCACTCTTCCATAACAACCCCCAGTAGAAAACTGATGCCTGAAAAGTGATATATATAAACTGAAACTTCCTTTCACACTCTCCGATAGGGATGAACAAGGAAGTACCTGGGGGAGAGGTAAACTATTTAATTTCTGAGGTTAAAATGCAGACTAATAGCAACCCAGGTCCACAGAGATTTAATAGAGGGATGGTTGAAGGGGAGAAGAAAACAGAGAAGTGAAGAAGCCAAAAGACACTGGATGGGGAGGAGGGCAGAGGGGCAGTCTGCTTACAGCTCAGGACTTGGGCTGGCCCTGGGAAAGGGCTCTGAGGGAAGAAGTCCCAGCTTCTTACATGCAAAACTCCTTGGCTCAGATTTAAGTCAGAACTGGCCTGGTTTCCTCCCCATGTTTAGAACCCCTGCTATTTGGGCAGAACTCTCGGTCCTTTAAACTAAGAGTCAGTCATCAGTATCTAGCCTCAACACCTGGATGCAGCCAGCGGTTGTTTAAAATTTCACAGCAAATCTACAAACGACACATCTACATCATAGGCCAACCGGATCATTCTTTTAAATATTGTATTACCTTGTTTTTTGCTGATTTTAATTTCACACCCGCCCCCATTTCTCCCCTATCCCCCCAGATTGCCTAAAGCCCTTTCAGAGACTCAGGGGTAATTGATGCTCTGAGATCTTCCTGGTCTCAAGTCTTTCTATGGCACAAAGCAACATGATTAAATGCGGTGAATGTGCTATGATGGAATGACTCTAAATTTATTAATTAAACCAGAGATGTTAAGAGTTTCCTTTGAATGAGAAACATAAGGATATGCCAAAATGGATGAGGTTACTAATCATCCAAAGAAAGTCCTTAGTATTTACATATGATAAAAATGCAGGCCATTAAAAACAGTTAAGCACATTCTTTAAAATTTCAATTCAGTATATTTATGACTTTTTATTATCCAGGTAAGTCCTATAAAGGACATAGAAGACCTCAGTATCCAATTTAATTCAGATCAGGGTTAGGGTAAAATAAAAGAACCATTGCACAGGAGAAATTGCCATAAAATTGAGTTACTGTAAATGTGTTCTCATTTAAGTAAATAAGGCCTTGAAACAGGCCTTAGGAAAGTCTACACTGTACACAGACAGACGCAGGCACACTAAGTATACAGGTGACAATTAGCAAGTGTGAAAAGCTATGGCCATTCAATAAATGTGTAAATCTAAAGGCAACCAAGTGAAAAGACCTAAAAAAAGGAAACTGTTAAATCCATTTGTACATGGATTTAACAGTGAAGCATTTCATTCTTCATGTTTTTACTTGGTGTCTTAAAATAATCCCCTTTCTGTCTCCACTCACCCTCTTAGAAACTGTGCCCGCCTTATTTATTTATGAAGTCTGAAGGTTAGTCCTACCTGCTGAGACTAATTAGCCCTGTGCTTTGTATCCTATGCAATCCTGTCTGATTAAATGTACACATTTGTTTTACTTCTTTTCAGGCTCCTTCTCACTCTACTTGTGATTTTGATTAATATTAAAGTTGGGAGTTACTGTGATTCTCCTCCATAGCCTCCCCCCTCCACATTTTTATTTTGCCCACATCTTGCTCTTTAGTGTGCAAATGTGGTTATGAATTTTTTCCAGTGCAGGGGAATTCATTGGCCTTGTCAATCTTGGTATCATTATTTTTAGTAGTCTTCTTTCTGAGACCTTAGCCTATAAAACAGTTTTGCTGAAAACCAAAACTCTCTAAATATTACATGGTAAATTTGCTTTCTTTTGGAAAGCTTAGGTGCTGATGGGCCAGCTGAAAAGCAGGTGAGATGTGTTTTTTAGGGATGGGTGAAATAGTTTAGTACATCTTGGGCTCTAGACCAACACTGTTCCTAAAAGAAAATTTTCTAATTCCCTATTGATTTCTTTTTTTTTCCTGGTTCTTTTTGTCCCCTTTCCTATTGCAGATTCCAGTTCACCTCTCACTGGATATTTGCAAGAAAATGAGTGTTGTTGCTCCATTTTCTAGGAACACTGTGTTTTGGGACCCAGGCCTTTCCCCCTTTAACATAATTTTCTTCCCCATTTTGTAGCAAATCAATTTGCTCCCCAGGAGAGAGCCTAAAAATCAACAAATACCTGCCTCAAACCTCAGGTTTTCCATCTCCTCCCTGAGGTCTTCTAGCATCAGCTGGGTTAGCAATTTCCTGCCAGAACCATCTACATCTTGATTATTTGGTCAGTCTTTGGGGGATTTCATTTCAGATCTCCTTCCAGAAAGACTCCAGTACCACTGATCCCTGGGGTTGGTGAACTTTCAGTTTTATTTTCCCTGGCGGTGTTAACGCCCAAACTTTTCACCTCCAAAGTCAGAAAGGACTTTGAATCCTAGCTGATTTCCTACCACCTCCAAGGTCAGTTAAATAAAAAAAAAAAAA
>SJYQ01002120.1:500933-531251 GCA_006410935.1 Redunca redunca | reverse complement strand
GGGGAAAAAAAAAAAAAGCCCATTAGAAATATGCATTTATGGGTAAACACAGTAAGAAAATAATTTTTATTTCAATCCCTAACATATAACCTCATTCATGAATTGCTAGAAGATCAAGAAAGTTGATCAATCTACATATGGATAGAAATTATTCAAAATGAGTTAGATCATTTATAAAAGGATATTTATCCCAAAAAATCAATATACATATATGCATCTGATACCTCATATATATATTTGATACCTCTCAGCTTAAGTTTCATTTGTAAAGTGGCACGATGATAGCAAACTTCAAAAGATTCCTTTAAGATGAAATCACATATGTATCTGTTAGCACTGTGCATGATCACAGCAAGCATTCTAAGTGGGCTATTAATAGCTTGCTATCATCTGTTAACACACAAGTAAAAGGAGGACAAAAGTCAGGCATTAATTTCATCCGATTATCTCACCTAATAGAAATCTTTAGTAATCTCTTCTTGTCTTATTTCTATGTGGATAGATATTGCTGTGCCTGTGTGCTAAGTCAACTCTTTGGGACCCTATGGACTATAACTTGCTAGGCTCCTCTGTCCATGGGATTCTCCAAGCAAGAATACTGGGTTGCCATGACCTCCTCCAGGGGTTCTTCCCAATCCTTCTCTGCTGGCTTTACAGTAAAGAATCCACCTTCAGTGCAGGATACATGGGCTGGATCCCTAAGTTGGACAGATCCCCTGGAGGAGGGCATGGCAACCCACTCCAGCATTCTTGCCTGGAAAATCCTGTGAACAGAGGAGCCTGGCAGGCTACAGTCCATAGGGTCGCAAAGATATGGACATGACTGAAGAGATTTAGCATGCATGCACCTCCAGGGGATCTTCCCAACCCAGGGATTGAACTTGTATCTCTTACATCTCCTTCATTGACAGACAAGTTCTTTACCACTGGCACTACCTGTGAAAACCTAGATATTGCTGTAGTCCTTGACTTTGAGACATTTTAGCCCTTGTCAACTGGAAAAAAGAAAGTACAATCATGAGAGCTGTGAGTTGAGTTTTTTCAGTGTCTTACTGAAGACTATAGACCTGGAGACAGAGTCTAAGATTCCTCTGAGGAAATCCTCTGAAGACATAGGAGAAGCAGCCAGTGTATATGTGATTTTGGCTAGGTGATACATGTAGTAAAGCATACATATTGCCAAAAGACAACTGTTGTTAATAGTAATGAGGATCAGGTATCTCAGATAATGATTTTAGTGCTTTTCTGTGTATGGGAAGATTCCAAAAATGTGAATTTATTAGTATTTTTCCTGAAATATATATGTAAAGTTATCTAAGGCTTTATTTTGCCTGTTGATCCAAAGCACAGAATGCTTTTTGTCATGAATTCCTTTGTTAACATACTGTAGTGGCTAATGACTTAATCCTTGTAAAACCAGATGGTGAGTGGAGTGGCATTCCATGTTTACACTCTGGGTAAAGAAAGTTAACTTAGGAAACAATTCAGTGATCATATTGTGATGAATGACTATTTTTCTGATCACACATGGTAAATAGTAAAGTCTATGGTTTTTGCATTTTCATGTAAAGCAACTTACAAATTGGAGTGAATACTCTAAGAACTTTATTAAGGATTACAGTAGGCAGAAATATAAAATAGCCCCTAATAGATGTGGCCATCGTTTATAATCTTCATCCATTACGTGTAGGTGGGTCTCATTTAGCCAAAGTGGCCCCATTGTAATTAAGTTCTAGAGATTATGGAAAGGAGGAGATTCAAAGTGTAAGGAAAAAAAGATGATAGAAATTTCTGCGTGGCAAAAACCTGAGAGTGACCTCTGAGAGCAGGTCCTAATCAAAATCAACAGATAGCAAGAATACAGAGACTTCAGTCAAAAAATTGCAAGAAAATTAAAATTTCCAACAAATTAAGAGAACTTGGAAGTGGATATTTCCCTAGTTGAGTTCCAGATAAGGACACACTCAATCAACATTTGATTTAAGCCTTATGAAACCCCAAACAGAAGACCCAGCTAAATTATGCAAGATTCCCATGGAAACTTTTATATTTCAAGCCAACTTTCTGTAATCTGTTACATAATAGTACAAAACAAATAAAAGTGTATATGACTGGTTCTTTTGATTTAACATATAATTTGAGGTTGTTTGTATCAGACACTGTCATAGAGCTTGCTGTTTACAAAGGTGAAGACTTCTGATTTTGTCATTTTCTAATTATTTGGTAGAAAATAGGTGAAAAGAATCACAAGACATTCAAGAAGAGTGTAAGAGAGACTTGGGAAGCAGGAATATTCTAGTCTCAAAAACTATTTTCTGGGACTAAATACCAGACGGATGCTGGGGGGAAGGGAGGTACAATTCAACAAAAGACCACATTGAGAAATTTCCTTTTGAGATCATTGCTTAGAAACCAGCTTTGAATTGGGCATGACTAATAAATTTTCCTCTGTGTGATAATCTGAAATTCACTGGGTATATGTGCTGTGCTGTGCTGTGCATATTTGCTCAGTTGTGTCTGACTCTGTGACCCCATGGATCGTAGCCCACCAGGCTCCTCTGTGGAGAAGGCAATGGCACCCCACTCCAGTACTCTTGCCTAGAAAATCCCATGGATGGAGGAGCCTGGTAAGCTGCAGTCCATGGGGTCGCTAAGAGTCGGACACAACTGAGCAACTTCATTTTCACTTTTCACTTTCATGCATTGGAGAAGAAAATGGTAACCCACTCCAGTGTTCTTGCCTGGAGAATCTCAGGGACTGGGGAGCCTGGTGGGCTGCCTCTATGGGGTCGCACAGAGTCAAACACGACTGAAGCAACTTAGCAGCAGCAGCAGGCTCCTCTGTCCATGGGAATTCTTCACGCAAGAAAAATGGAGTGGGCTGCTGTGCCCTTCTCCAGGGATCCTTCCAACCCAGGAATCAGACCCAGGTATCCTGCATTTGCAAGAAGATTCCTACCATTTGAGCCACTCTGGAAGCCCCACTGGATACGTATGCACTTTTTAATCATATAAGGCAGTACTTTTCAAAGTGTGGTCCTTTATCTGGCCACTATGCACTTTCTCTTAGTACTGGTGAGGAAGCAGAGTAATTAGATTAGTGGAACCTATGCAGGAGGTCAGAGATCCTTCCTAGAAATGGTAAAGACCAGGAAAGTTGTTAATATTAACAACAGCAGGATGAGTTTTGCAAGATATTGTTATATTGCTATAATATTTGTTCTCTAGTTTAATGTGGAAAAAAATAAAATAAGAGTTTGGTAGTAAGAACATTTCCCTGACTCCCACAGCAAATTTAGTGAATCAAAATCTCTGGAGGTGAGGCCCGGAAAATCTTAGCTGTTATTAAATTCTCTGATAATGATTCTCTACCATGCTATATTAGAGAAGCAATGCCACAGAATTATCTTTTCAATCCTATTCTGTTGCTGATAATGTGGATAATTTTCTTTGTCTTTGTTTTCCTTGGGAAAATATCTGATATCGCATTATATCCACTCAACTGGTTGACCTGCTTCCTCTCCAGTAAGAGATAGATTCCTGAGCTCTTATTCTGACTCAGTAGATCTGCTATTTTTTTAACCAGATGCTATTCAGTCATATCAAAATTTCATTGATTCCCTGAGGAATCACATTACCTAGCTGGATAGCAGAATATTTATTAACTCTTTACAGGGGAAGGAAATGGCAACCCACTCCAGTACTCTTGCCTGGAAAATCCCAGACAGAGGAGCCTGGCTGGCTATAGTCCACGGTGTTGCAAAGAGTCATACGTGACTGGACAATCTTCACTTTCACCAGGATACTGCAGCACAATGACAACATATCTCAGAAAGTCAAAAATGAACATATTAACAAAATGCCTTAGCTCTAAGAAGAAGAAAGACACTGTTTTCATCTAAAGGTATCATTGCATAAAAGAGAAAAAAAAAAATCAAGCTGATAGCAAAAGGCAGAATATGGACCATCATCTACCATTTGCTTTCCTTCATGGAGAACATCATTTCATGAAACTCTCTAGCTTCCTATAAACCATGTGGCTCTGTTCAATGTTTCCTCATGATTTCACCTGGGTCATGCAGTTTTGTCTAGAATACTACAGAACTGACCCTGTATTCTTTCATTGAATCCTTCCATTGTGGCACACTGTGTTGATTTGATCCTTTATTTGTAGACTTATGATAACTATTTACTGAAGATAAAATTTTTGGCTATCTTTATTATAAAGTTGAATGTCACCTCTTCTTAAATAACAATTTTATAGGAAATATTTTGATACCACAGAAAATTCTGTTCCTCATTCTCACTTTCTTCCAGCCAACATTTCTCATCCATTAATAATTTTATCTTGTCTGAATTTTTTCTGTGATTGTCAAATAGTGATAATCTGATTCCACGTTCTTTCTACATTTTACTGTAGAAATAGTCTCTTCTGGTTATTCATTTACTTAGGCATTTTCTCATTTATAGATTTCTAATTTATTCAATATGTTATAATCAATTATTGTTATTATACACTTTCTGTTCAAATTGCTTCACATTTGGCTGTAAGAACTCCTTTAATCTAACTCCTGTGTCTTTTTGTCATGCCCTCATCATTTCTGAGTGCTTTCTTATATTTGGCAAAACAAGATGTTCTAGGTTTATCCTGTACTTTCCCTAACCCCAAATTACATCATTTTAAAAGAAACTTTGAGTTATTTTGCTGAAGAATGTAATCAACATGCAGGTTCTATGCTGTAGGTATGCTACTGATGTATTTCTTTTCAGAAGCCTTCACAATGTACCGATTTATAACACAAACCTTTGGCATATATAAATATTCTTCTGTCTATCCAATATATATTTCTATCTGTAATATACTGGAATCCATGAGATTATGCAAGTAACACAAACTCCAATGCAATACTACAGGGTTCATTCTATATTTGAGTATTTTCATATTTCTAACACTCGGTGCTAAGGGTAAGAAAACGGGATTCCATTGTATTCAGTATAGTTTCTTATTTGCTTAACATCCCTGTGTGCATCCAAAAGACCACCTAAAGGTTTTGAGGGGTTCCAAAAATATTTTTGTGGGTCATCTCTCTACATTAATAATATAATTTATTTTTTTTTAATCAGAGGTACATATAAAGCATAGAAATATGTTAATGAAGACTTATTTTTTATTAGTTTACTATCAAATCAGTGACTCAGTTATTCAGCACATTTCTAGAGTCTACCTACTCCTTTTCAGATCCCAAACCCAGCTATTACTGTTCTTTTTTGTTAAATTTATGATTCCTGATTATTTTGGCTAATTTATGTCCAAGGAAAAATGCCCAATATGTTATTGCTAACAAGAAGATTTTACTAACTGTTGGTATTGAAACAAAATGCATTTCTTATTTCTGCAACACAGTATTAATTTTTATTTATTGTTGATTATATAATTTCTCATGATGCTGAATCATCCATGCATATTATTTGCCAGTAACTTTCAAAGATTGTCACCATATTTTATTGACAGAAATCATAGATGAAAGTCTTACCCAAAGTGTGCACCAAAAAAATATGAATGTAATTCATTTACTATGCCATGTGAAATTTACAACACAAAATTTTCTAGTAAAACTATGGTGGAACAGTATTTTCTCCACTCCAGTTTTCTATTGAAATCTATGGCTTGTAATCAATGAAATCTTAGAACACAATCTTTAAGTGTTACCATATTTCCTCGCTTTTCTGCTTCCCATGCTAGCATCAGAAAGGGTAGGTGAGTTGCCTTGCAGAGAGGGAGAAGAATGGTCCCATTTAGACATGAAATGTCTGTATCTTATCTGCTATTTCTTAAGACTATTAGAGGAAACAATTATCTCATATAATAGCAAGTTCAGTTCAGTTCAGTTGCTCTGCCATGTCCGACTCTTTGCGACTCCATTGACTGCAGCACACCAGCCTTCCGTGATCATCACTAACTCCCAGAGCTTACTCAAACTCATGTCCATCAAATCGGTGATGCCATCCCACCATATCATCCTCTGTCATCCTCTTTTCCTCCTACCATCAGTTTTTCCCAGCATCAGGGTCTTTTGCAATGAATCAGTTCTTTGCATAAGGTGGCCAAATTATTGGAGTTTCAGCTTCAGCCATCAGTCCTTCCAAAGAATATTCAGTACTGATTTACTTTAGAATTGACTGATTTGATCTCCTTGCAGTCCAAGGGACTCTCAAGAGTCTTCTCCAATACCACAGCTCAAAAGCACTTAGCTTTCTTTATGGTCCAACTCTCACATCCATACATGACTATTGGGAAAACAATAGATTTGACTAGACAGACCTTTGCCGTCAAACTAATGTCTCTGCTTTATAATATGCTGTCTAGGTTTGTCATAGCTTTTCTTCCAAGGAGCAGGGGTATTTTTATTTCATGGCTGCAGTCACCATCTGCAGTGATATCAGAGCCAAAGAACAAGTCTGTCACTGTTTCCGCTGTTTCCCCATCTATTTGCCATGAAGTGATGGGACTGGATGCCTTGATCTTTTGAATGCTGAGTTTTAAGCCAGGTTTTTCCCCTCTTCTCTTTAACTTCCATCAATAGGCTCTTTAGTTCTTCTTCTCTTTCTGCCATAAGGGGGATGTCATCTGAGTATTGGAGGTTATTGATATTTCTCCTGGAAATCTTGATTCCAGATTGGGCTTAAGCCAGCCTGGCATTTCACATGATGTACTCTGTGTCACCACCGAAGACCTTTCACAATTATCCTTGAAACTTCCAGATGTTCAAGATGGATTTAAAAAAGGTAGAGGAACCAAAGACCAAATTGACAACATACATTGGATCATTGAAAAAGCAAGAGACTTCCAGAAAAACATCTACTTCTGCTTTATTGAATATGCCAAAGCCTTTGACTCTATAGATCACAACAAGCTGTGGAAAATTCTTCAAGAGATGAAAATACCAGACCACCTGACCTGCCTCCTGAGAAATCTGTAGGCAGGTGAAGAAGCAATGGTTAGAACAGTACATGGAACAGCAGACTGGTTTCAAATTGTGAAAGGAGTAAATTGAGGCTATATATTGTCACCCTGTTTATTGAACTTATATGCAGAGTACATCATATGAAATGCTGGGCTGGATAAAGGACAATTGGAATCAAGATTGCTGGGAGAAATATACATAATCTCAGATATGCAGGTGATACGACCCTTATGGCAGAAAGAGAAGAACTAAAGAACCTCTTGATGAAAGTGAAAGAGCAGAGTTAAAAAGTCAGCTTAAAATTCAACATTCAGAAAACTAAAATCGTGGCATTCGGTCCCATAACTTCATGGCAGGTAGATGAGAAAACAATGGAAAGTGACAGACTTTATTTTCTTAGGCTCAAAAATCACTGCACGTCGTGACTGCAGCCATGAAATTAAAAGATGCTTGCTCCTTGGCAGAAAAGCTATGACAAATCTAGACAGCATATTAAAAAGCAGAGACATTACTTTGCAGACAAATGTCCATCTATCACAGCTATGTTTTTTCCAGTAGTCAGGTATAGATGTGAGAGTTGGATCATAAAGAAAGCTGCACTGAAGAATTGATAGTTTTAAACTGTGGTGTTGGAGAATGTTCTTGAGAGTCTCTTGAATTGCAAATAGATCAAACCAGTCAAACATAAGGAAATCAGTGCTGAATATTCATTGGAAGGACTGATGCTAAAGCTGAAGCTCCAATACTTTGGCCACCTGATTCAAAGAACTGACTCATTGGAAAAGACCCTGATGCTAGGAAAGATTGAAGGCAGGAGGAGAAGGGGACGACAGAGGATGAGATGGTTAAATGATATAACCAACTCAATGGACATGAGTTTGAGCAAGCTCTGGGAGCTGATGTTGGACAGGGAAGCCTGGCGTGCTGCAGTCCATGGGGTCACAAAGTGTCAGACATGAGTGAGTGACTAAACTAACTAACTGAACACTACATATTAGTTAAATAAGCAGGGTGATAACGTACAGCCTTGAATTTCTCCTTTGCCTTTGGAACCAGTCTGTTGTTCCATGTCTCGTTCTAATTGTTGCTTTTTTACCTACATGCAGATTTCTCAAGAGGCAGGTAAATTGGTGGTATTTCCCTCTCTTTAAGAATTTTCCATAATTTGTTGTGATCCACACAGTCAAAGGCTCAGTTCAATTGCGCAGTCGTTTCTGACTCTTTGCTATCCCATTGACTGCAGCATGCCAGGCCTCCCTGTCCATCACCATCTCCTGGAGTTTACTCAAACTCATGTCCGTTGAGTCAGTAATGCCATCCAACCATCTCATCCTCTTTTGTCCCCTTCTCCTTATGCCTTCAATCTTTCCTAGCATCAGGGTCTGTTCAGATGAGTCAGCTCTTCGCATCAGGTGGCCAAAGTTCTAGAGTTTCAGCTTCAACATCAGTCCTTCCAATGAACACCCAGGACTGATCTCCTTTAGAATGGACTGGTTGGATCTCTTTGCAGTTCAAGGGACTCTCAAGAGTCTTCTCCAACACCACAGTTCAAAAGTATCAATTCTTTGGTGCTCAGCTTTGTTTATAGTCCAACTCTCACATCCATATGTGACTACTGGAAAAACCACAGCTTTGACTAGACGGACCTTTGTTGGCAAAGTAATGTCTTTGCTTTTTAACATGCTGTCTGTGTTGGTCATAACTTTTCTTCCAAGGAGTAAGCATCTTTTAATTTCATGGCTACAGTCACTATCTGCAGTGATTTTGGAGCTCCCCAAAATAAAGTCTGTCGCTGTTTCCACTGTTTCCCCATCTATTTCCCACAAGTGACAGTAACAAATGCCATGATCTTTGTTTTCTGACTGTTGAGTTTTAAGCCAAAATTTTCCCTCTCCTCTTTCACTTTCATCAAGAGTCTCTTTAGTTCTTCTTCTCTTTGTCTCATAAGGGTGGTATCATCTGCATATCTGAGATTATTGATATTTTCTACCAGTAATCTTGATTCCAGCTTGTGCTTCATCAAGCCCAGCGTTTCTCAAGATATACTCTGCATATAAGTTAAAGAAGCAGGGTGACAATATGCAGCCTTGACATACTCCTTTTCCTATTTGGAACCAGTCTGTTGCCATGTCCAGGTCTAACTGTTGCTTTCTGACATGCATACAGATTTCTCAAGAGGCAGGTCAGGTGGTCTGGTATTCCCATATCTTTCAGAATTTTCCACAGTTTATTGTGATCCACACAGTCAGAGTCTTTGGCATAGTCAATAAAACAAACATAGATGCTTTTCTGGAACTCTCCTGCTTTTTCTATGATCCAGTGGATGTTTGCAATTTGATCTCTGGTTCCTCTGTCTTTTCCAAATCCAACTTGAACTTCTGGAAATTCTGCCTGGAGAATTTAGAGGAATACTTTGCTAGCATGTATGAAACTCCAATACTTAGGCCACCTCATGCAAAGAGGTGACTCATTGGAAAAGACTCTGATGCTAGGAGGGACTGGGGGCAGGAAGAGAGGGGGACAACAGAGGACAAGATGGCTGGATGGCATCACTGACTTGATGGACATGAATTTGGGTGAACTCCAGGAATTGGTGATGGACAGGGGGGCCTGGCATGCTGCAATTCATGGGGTCACAAAGAGTCAGACACAACTGAGTGACTGAAGTGAACTGAACTGAAATGAGTGCAATTGTGTGAGTTACTCGTGGTGAATTAATGTCAATGTTTGGCAAAACCAATACAGTAATGTAAAGTAAACCAAAGTAAAAATAAAAATTAAAAAAAAAAATTCTTTGGTATTGCCTTTCTTTGGAACTGGAAGGAAAACTGACTTTTTCTAGTCCTTTGGCCATTTCTGACTTATCCAAATTTGCCAGCATATTGAGTGCAGCACTTTAACAACATCATATTTTAGGATTTGATAAAAATCAGCTACAATTCCTTCACCTCCACTAGCTTTGTTCGTAGTGATACTACATAAGGTCCGCCTGACTTCTCATCCCAAGATGTCTGGCTCTAGGTGAGTGATCACACCATCTTGGTGATCTGGGTCATTAGATTTTTTTTTTTTTCCTTAATATAGTTCTTCCGTGTATTCTTGCCACCTCTTCTTAATAGCTTCTTTTAGGTCCATACCATTTCTCTCCTATATTGTTCCCATTTAGCTGTGCTAGAACACAAAACTTGTTGATGGTCATGAATGTTTTTGTAGGAGAGGCTGAGATTCTCTTGGAGAAATTCCTGATATGAAATGGCAATTCATGAAGCGAAACCAGGGGTGGTGGACTCTCTACAGCCCTCAAATTTTGATTAGAGGAAGCATAGTGATCAAATCACAGAAAAGGAAGAAGCAGTGTACTGGCCACATATTTGGCTCAAGTCAGTGAAGTCTGTTTCCCAGAGTCCTGAAATATCCTCAGCAATAAGTGTAGAACTCAGCATATCAGTATCTTTCTCATGCATAAATATCTCAATCCATTTTAAAAAGTAAGGCTTCGGGGAGCAATTTTTTCACTGCTCTCCTGAAACCATGGAGAAGTTAAGGGGCTCAAGGAAGATCGCATAGTCATGAATCCTTGTAGTCTTGTTTTATGACACATGAGACTGGAGAGAAATAGATTAGAAAAGGTCCGCAGCGGAAGAAACAGGGATAGTCGAATGTGGTTCCTAGTCTAGACTTGGAGTATTTTTCATGGATGATGCAGCAAATAGTGACAATCCAAAGAGTTAGGCTCCTGAAATGCTTGCCTTATCCTAGTATCCAACTGTCCAAGTATCCTCCATACCCCTACGTCTAGGGCATTCTGTGCAGATAAAATTTCTACTCAGTCGAACTTACTCTATACCCAGCAGTCCTCCTGTCTCAGGCTTAGCCACCTTCACTCTCTCTTTCAAACTGCTGTGACAGCTTTCCTGAGTTTCTCACCATGCCTGAGCTGTCTTGTCTCCATAACCTTTAGTCATTTGAAATTTTTAATACTTAAGCTCTATTCAAAATTTCTATTATAAATTCTGGTGTATGTAACTGAATATCATCTTATACAGATGTTGCAGTCACCACCGATTATTTCCTTGAGGAACATTCATAGAAATTGATTTGCTATGTTAAAATATAAATTGTAAAGCTTAAGTAGCTTAAGTAGATACTAAAGAGGATTTGTATGATATCTATGAGTTTTAACTCAAAAACACTTCTGCTACATTTTACATTCAGTATATGCATCTTTATTTTACACTATTTCATATTCAATAAATTAATATCTTCCTTTTTTAGTTTTTTTATTTTTCTTATCATTTTTACTGAATTTGTATTCCTGCTTTATTTTTTTAGAAATGCTAGTAGTATACTTGAATGATATTTCCAATTCAATTGGAAATCGTAAAGAAAATGCCATCTGACCTAGTAAGTCTTGTGTCAAAAAGATTTTGCACCTAGTTCTAAAGGACACATAAAATAATCTCAAAGTTATATGAAAATTTGTTTCAATGGAAATAATTTGAAGACAATAAAATATCCTAGAATTCAGCAGAGATTCTGGTTTCATGTAAATATTTGAAGACAAAATACATTCATGTGCATATATTACTTTTAATAAGTATGACCACATCAATTTGAAATATGTTTAATTTGGTATGTCATGTGTTATTATTCCAGTTAAGGATGTTATAATAAAGTGTATATATTTTATACAATTTGATTGACATCACAATTTTTATCAAACATTAATTGTTCAACTGTAGGACATTGAGCAGTTTACTCACCTTTAAAAATATCTCATATTCTGATACCAAAACCAGACAAAGATATCACAGGAAATAATTATTACAGGCCAATATCACAGATGAATAGAGACACAGAAACCCTTAGCAAAATACTAGCAAAAAGATTGCAACAGCACATTGAAACGCTCATACACCATGATCAATTGTGATTTATCCCAGGAATATAAGAATACGTCAACATATGCAAATCAATCAGTGACATACTCCATATTAATAAACTGAAGAAAAAAACTGTATGATCAACTCAATATATGCAGAAAATGCTTTTGACAAAATGCAACACCAATTTATGATAATACATAAAAAATAAAACTTCTCCAGAAAGTGGGCATAGAGGGAACATAGCTCAATAAATGAAGGACACATATGACAAACCCACAGCAAACTTCATTTCCAGTGGTGAAATACTGAAAGCATTTTCTCTGAAATCAGGAACAAGACAAGGATTTCCACTCTCACCATTTTTATTCAACACAATTTTGGAGGTCCTAGCCATGGAAATCAGAGAAGAAAAAAAAAAAAAAATAACCCAATTTGGGAAAGAAGAAGTAACTCTCCTTGTTTGTAGGTGACTTGATACTCTACATAGAAATTCCTAAAGATTCTACCAGAAAAGTACCTTTATTATTGCTGTTAAGTCACTAAGCCCTGTTCAACTGTTTATGACCTAATGGATTGCAGCACCACAGGCTCCCCTTCCTTCAACATTTTTCTGAGTTTGCTCAAATTCATGTCCATTGAATCAGTGATGTCCAATTCTAACTGCTACTTCTTGACCTGCATACAGATTTCTCAGGAGGCAGGTAAAGTTGTCTGACATTTCTATTTCTTTAAAAGTTTCCCACAGTTTGTTGTGACAAATATCTTTCTCTTTCTTCATTGCTTTCTCTTGTTCTTTCAGCAGCTATTTGTGAAACCTCCTCAAAGAACCACTTTGTCTTGTATTTCTTTTTCTTTGGGATAGATTTCGTCACTGTCTCTTGTGTAATATTGTAATCTTCCATCCATATTTCTTCAAGTGCTCTGTATACCAGATGAAATCCCTTGAATCTGTTTGTCACCTCCACTGTATAATCATAAGGGATTTGATTTAAATCATAAGTGAGTGGCCTAGTGATTGTACATCTTTTCTCAATGTAAGCCTGGATTTTGCAATAAGGAGCTTGTGATCTGAGTCACAGTCAGCTCCCGCTCTTGCCTTTGTTGACTGTACAGAGTTTCATCCTCTGCTGCAGTGAATGAAATCAATCTGTGTATTGACCATCTGGTGATGTCTATGTGTAGAGTCATGTCTTGTTTTGTTTGAAAAGGGTATTTATCTCTTTACTGTCTACTTTTGAATTCCAGTCCCCTTTGATGAGAAGTACTTTTTTTTTTTTTTTTTTGGTGTTAGTTGTAGAAGATATTACAGTTCTTCATAGAACCTGTCCACTTCAACTTCTTTGGCATTAGTGGTTGGGGCATAGACTTGGATTACTGTGATACTGAATGCTTTGCCTTGGAAATGAACTGAAATTATTCTGTCATTTATGAGACTGCACCCAAGTACTGTGTTTTGGACTCTTTTGTTGACTATGACAGCTAGTCCATTTCTTCTAAGGGACTCTTGCCCACAGTAGTAGATAAACAGTCACTGGAATTAAATTCATCCATTCCTGTCCATTTTAGTTCATTGTTTTCTAAGAGGCTGATGTTCATTCTTGCCATCTCCTGCTTTACCATGTATAGTTTATCTTGATTCATGGACCTAACCTTCCAGGTTCCTATGCAATAATGTTCTTTTACTTTACTTTCACCACTAGACACATCCACAGTTCAGTTCAGTTCAGTCATTCAGTCATGTCCAACTCTTTGTGACCCCATGGACTGCAGCACACCAGGCCTCACTGTCCATCACCAACTCCCAGAGTTTACTCAATTGAATTGGTGATGCCATCCAGCCATCTCATCCTCTGTCCTCTCCTTCTCCTCCTGCCTTCAATCTTTCCCAGCATCAGAATCTTTTCAAATGAGTCAGTTATTCTCATCAGGTGGCCAAAATATTGGAGTTTCAGCTTCAACATCAGTCCTTCCAATGAACACCCAGGACTGATCTCCCTTAGAATGGACTGGCTGGATCTCCTTGCAGTCCAAGGGACTCTCAAGAATTTTCTCCAACACCAAATTTCAAAAGTGCCATTCTTTGGCACTTACCTTTCTTAATAGCCCAACTCTCACATCCATATGTGATTACTGGAAAAACCATAGCTTTGACTAAATGGACCTTTGTTGGCAAAATAATGTCTCTGCTTTTTAATATGCTATCTAGGTTGGCCATAGCTTTTCTTCCAAGGAGCAAGGGTCTTTTAATTTCATGGCTGCAATCACCATCTGCAGTGATTGTGGAGCCCAAAAATATAGTCTCCCACTGTTTTTACTTTTTCCTCATCTATTTGCCATGAAGTGATGGGACCAGATGTCACGATCTTAGTTTTTGGAATGTTGAGCTTTAATCCAACTTTTTCACTCTCCTCTTTCACTTTCATCAAGAGGCTCTTTAATTCTTTTCTTTCTACATCCACAGACACATCCACAACTGAATGGTCTTTCTGCTTTATGCCAGCCACTTCATTCTTTCCAGAGATAAGAGTAATTACTCTCCACTCTTCCCTATAACATATTGCACATTTTCTGATCTGAGGGGGCTCATCTTCTGATGTCATTCCTTTTTGCCTATTCATACTGCTCATGGAGTTTTCATGGAAAAATACTTCAGTGGTTTTCCATTCCCTCCTCCAGTTGACCACATTTTGTCAGATCTCTTCACTGTAACCCTTCTGCTTGCATGGCCCTGTACAGCACTGCTCATAGCTATGTAGAGTTAAGCAAGCCTCTTTGCCGTGGCAAGACTATGATCCATGAAGAGGAGAAAAATACTAGATTTCATCAGTAAATTTGATAAAGTTATAAGAAACAAAATTAACATAGAGAAATCTCTTGCATTTTTATACATAAGGAAAAAATCAAAAAGTGGCATNAAAAATACTAGATTTCATCAGTAAATTTGATAAAGTTATAAGAAACAAAATTAATATAGAGAAATCTCTTGCATTTTTATACATAATAAAAAAATCAAAAAGTGGCATTAAGGAAGCAACCCCATTTACCATAGTATCAAAAATAGTAAAATACCTAGGAATAAACCTACTCAATGAGGCAAAAGACTCATACTCAGAAAACTGTAAGACACTGATGAAATAAATCAAAGATGACACACAAATATGATATCATATTTCTTCTAATATTTACTGGATTTTATTTTTCTAAGGTTGGCATCTATTTTGCTTCCTGACTGAATTCACCTTTCTCTAGCTTTAATTTAGAAATGATGCACATGACTTTATTAATATATTGAACATATTCACTTTTTTTTCCAACTGTTAATTGCATTTTTGTTTTTTTTTTAAAAAACACATGAATTTAAAAATGAAATCTTTACCAGATCATACTTTTATTACTATAAAATTCTACATTAAATGGAAGACAGTTTGTCTCTAAGTATACAGAAAAATTAATTAAAGACGAATGACTCATGCTTTAATACGTACACACAGGCAAAGGTTATAGCACTAAGACAAGCAGGGTAGGGGAGTGGGAATTAGGTCACTGAATAAAGCTTCAAACTCCTATGTTCTGATAAAAAATTACCAGCTCAGGGAACAAAGAAGAATCTTCTTTTCTCCAAATGTGTTCTGAATGGAAGATACATTCCCCTGAGAGGAACTGACATAAAAATAATCTCCATTTTCTGCTTAGTGGTTGAAATTTCATTAAATTAAAAGTAATAAGAAAAATGATGCCAATTAGGCTGGGAGGGTATGAGCACAGCACATTCCAAGATGTAAGAAACCACACCAAACTCCATCTGAATAAATTCCAAAAACACATATGAAGGTATTTTTGAATAGATGATGGAGGGTTTAGTTTATTATACTTTTTTTTTTAAAATAGAAATAATAGTCAGGATCAGATTTGGAAAATAGTGGACCTTGGTTGACATATTTAAATCTTGCCTTAAATTTCTATTACAATACTTCTGTTTCTGGCAAGATGGAGTAAAGAAGAACAGTTGAACCCTTCCTACTGAAACAGTTAAAAGCATACAAAATACATACAATAATGATTTACAAAACACTGGGGAAAAGAAAAAATGAAGAAAATAAATCTTGAGACTCGAGAAACAACTTAGGAAAGGTCTTTGATTGCCCCAGCTTAGTGAACAGGAGGGAGTGGTACAAGAAGGGAGAACTGCAATAATTTTTATGGAACTTCCTGAAGGAAAATCTAGAGTTAAGAGTCCAGGTATATTAAAGCTGCTACAGTGTGTGGACAGAGCACCAAAGAGGAGAAAGCTTCACTGAACTCTATAGAGGATCCTCTCCAGTGTTCAATGATGTAGAATTGTGCATATCAGTGATGTGAAGTTTGTACTGGGAGATTACCCGAGCCTTGGAAAATAAACAGAATTTGAAAATTAAAGGGTTAAAAGAAGGAATGTAAAGAAAGCCTAGAATACTGCTTATTTCTTCTTGACATATTGGAAAACCTAAGAGGAATTACATAAGACACACAGAAAGATCTGTTTTGAGTAACTGAGAACAAATTAGCCTAGAAAGAACACTTCGCTGATCCTCTCTTCCAAATCTTACACATTGCTGTTGTTCAATTGCTGAGTTGTGTCAGACTCTGAAACCCCATGGAATTCACGACATCAGTCTATCATCATCTTCTGGAGTTTGCCCAAACTCACGTCCATTGACGCAGTGATGCCATCCAACCACCTCATCCTCTGTCCTCTCCTTCTCCTCCTGCCTTCAGTTTTCCCCAGAATCAGGGCCTTTTCCGGTGAGTCAGGTCTTCCTGTCAGATGGCTAAAATATTGGAGCTTCAGCTTCAGCATCAGTTCTTCCAATGAATATTCAGGGTTGATTTCCTTTAGGATTGAGTTGTTTGATCTCCTGACAGTCCAAGGGACTCTCAAGAGTCTTTTCCAACACGACAGTTCAAAAACATCAATTCTTCAGCATTCAGCCTTCTTTATGGTCCAACTCTCACATCCATACATGACTACTGGAAAAACTACAGCTTTGACTATACAGATCTTTGCTGGCAAAGTGATGTCTCTGACTTTTAATATGCTGTCAATGTTTGTTAAGCTATCCTTCCAAGGAGCAAGCATCTTTGAATTTAATGACTGCAGTCACTGTCCACAGTGATTTTGGAAACCAAAAAAAGAATATATGCTACTGCTTCCATATTTTTCCCCATCTATTTGCCACAAAGTGATGGGGCTGAGTGCCATGCTCTCTTTTTTGTTTGTTTGTTTGTTTTGTGTTTTAATGTTGACTTTAATCCAACTTTTTTTTTTTTAACTTTATAATACTGTATTGGTTTTGCCATACGTTGACATGAATCCACCACAGGTGTACATGAGTTCCCAACCCTGAACCCCCCTCCCACCACCCTCCCCATATCATCTCTCTGGGTCATCCCAGTGCACCAGCCCAAAGCATCCTGTATCCTGTATTGAACCTAGACTAGTGATTCATTTCTTACATGATAGTATACATGTTTCAATGCCATTCTCCCAAATCATCCCACCCTCTCCCTCTCCCACAGAGTCCAAAAGTCTGTTCTCAAGCCAACTTTTTCACTCTCCTCTATCATCACTCTCCTTTATCATCAAAAGGCTCTCAAAGAGTTCCTCTTCAATTTCTTCCATTAGAATGGTATCATCTGCTGCCTGAAGTTGTTATTTCTACTGGCAATCTTGAATCCAGTTTGTGATTCATCAAGCCCAGCATTTCACATAGTAGAGTCCATGGAATGCTCTAGGCCAGAATACTGGAGTGGGTAGCCATTCTCTTCTCTAGGGAATCTTCCCAGCCCAGGCATAAAACCCAGGTCTCCCATGCTACAGGTGGATTCTTTACCAGCTAAGCCACCAGGTAAACCCAGTGTACTATGCATATTATTTAAATAATCAGGGTGACAATATACAATCCTGATATACTCCTTTCCCAACTTTGAATCAGTCCATTGTTCCATATCCAGTTCTGACTATTGCTTCTGGACCCACTTGTCTCTGAGGAGACAAGCGAGGTGGTCTGGTATTCCCATCTCTTTAAGAATTTTCCAGTTTGTTGTGATCCACACAAATAAACACTTTAGCATAGTCAATGAAGCAGAAGTAGAGGTTTTTTTTTTTTTTTTNTTCTCAATGATCCAATGAACACTGGCATTTTGATCTCTGGCTCCTCTGCCTTTTCTAAGCCTAGCTTGCACATCTGGAAGTCCTTGGTTCACATGCTGCTGAAGCCTAACATGAACAATTTTGAGCATAAACTTCCTAGCATGTGAAGTGAGTACAATTGCATAGTAGTTAGTACATTCTTTGACTCTGCCCTTCTTTGGGATTGGAATGAAAAGTGACTTTTCTTGTCCTGTGGCCACTACTGAATTTTCCAAATTTGCTGATATATTCACTGCAGCACTTTAACAGCATCACATTTTAGGATTTTTATAACCTAGCTGTAATTTGAAATAGCTCAGCTGTAACTTCCTTGACTGTTCTTAAAGAGTAGCCTCACTGTAATTCTCTGTTACCTTACCCTGTCTGCTACTACCTCACATGTATTACTTTTATTTACTTATCTCTGCTGTATGCTTTCACCATGGAGATGTAAGCTTTACAAGGGACAGAGTTTGTTTAATTTTGATTATGGTTTTCAATTTAGTTGCTTGAATTGTGTTAATGAAGCTATATATGTTTATTATTTTTGACTAGATGGATTATAAACTACATATGCCCTTATAAAATATTCTTTTATAATATTATTCAATAGTGAATGCTGTTCTGTGTTTAAAGCTATACTGTAGCTTATTTTCCTTATTTTTGCTTAAATCACCATTTCAAGTAATGCTGAAAGAAACATTCATGTACATAAACATTATTGTCTATGCCTCCTTATTTCTTCAAAATGCAGAGTTCATTTCAGTTTTCCTTCTAGCTGGCGCTGAAGCTAGGAACATAGATGGTAATCAATTAACATGACTTTTATTTTTTAAGGTTATGGGCTTTTAGGATAAGTAACACTGGAATCAGGTAAACAGGAGATGGCAAGAGTAAACATTAATATTTAACAAATCAGTGAACTAAAATGGACTGGAATGGGTGAATGTGGGCAAGAATTCCTTAGAAGAAATGGAGTAGCCATCATAGTTAACAAAAGAGTCCAAAATGCAGTATTTGGATGTAATCTCAAAAATGACAGAATGATCTCTGTTCACTTCCAAGGCAATCCATTCAATATCACAGTAAACCAAGTCTATGCACCAACTAATAATGCTGAAGAAGCTGAGGTAGAATGGTTCTATGAAGACCTACAAGACTTTCTATAACTAACACCCCAAAAAGATATCCTTTTCATTATAGGAGACTGAAATGCAGAAGTAGGAAGTCAAGAAACACCTGGAATAGCAGGCAAATTTGGCCTTGGAGTACAGAATGAAGCAGGGCAAAGGCTAACAGAGTTCTGCCAAGAGAACACACTGGTCAAAGCAAACATACACTTCCAGCAACACCAGAGAAGACTCTACACTTGGACATCACCAGATGGTCAACACTGAAATCAGATTGATTATATTCTTTGCAACCAAAGATGGAGAAGCTCCATAGAGTCAGTGAAAAGAAGACTGGGAGCTGACTGTGACTCAGATAATGAACTCCTTATTGACAAATTCAGAATTAAGTTGAAGAAAGTAGGGAAAACCACCAGACGATTCAGGTATGCCCTGAATCAAATCCCTTATGACTATTCAGTGGAAGTGACAAATAGATTCAAGGGATTAGATATGATAGAGTGCCTGAAGATCTATAGATGGAGGTTTGTGATAGTATGTAGGAGGCAGTAATCAAGACCATTCCCCAAGAAAATGAAATGCAAAAAGGCAAAATGGTTGTCTGAGGAGGCCTTACACATAACTGATAAAAGAAGAGAAGCTAAAGGCAAAGGAGAAAAGGAATGGTATACCCATCTGAATGCAGAGTTCTAAAGAATAGCAAGGAGAGATAAGAAAGCCTTCCTCAGTGATCAATGCAAAGAAATAGAGGAAAGCAATAGAATAGGAAAGACTAGAGATCTTTTCAAGAAAATTAGAGATACCAAGGGAGCAATTCATGCAAAGATGGGCTCAACAAAGGACAGAAATGGTATGGACCTAACAGAAATGGAAGATATGAAAAAGAGGTGGCAAGAGTACACTGAAGAATACACAAAAATATTGTCATGATGCAGATGAATATGATGGTGTGATCACTCACCTAGAGCCAGACATCCTGGAATGAGAAGTCAAGTGGATCTTAAGAAACATAATTATGAACAAAACTGATGGAGATGACAGAATTCCAGTTGAGATATTTCAAACCCTAAAAGATGATGCCGTGAAATTGCTGCATTCAATATAACAGCACATTTGGAAAACTCAGCAGTGGCCACAGGACTGGAAAATCTCAGTTTTTATTCCAATCCAAAAGAAAGGCAATGCCAAAGAATGTTTAAATTATCACACAATTGCACTCATCTCACGTGCTAGTAAAGTAATACTCAAAATTCTCTAAGCCAGGCTTCAAAAGTACCTGAATTGTGAACTTCCAGAAGTTCGACCTGGATTTAGAAAAGGCAGAGGAACCAGAAATCAAATTGCCAACATCCACTGGATCATCGAAAAAGCAAGTTCCAGGAAAACATCTACTTCTGCTTTATTGACTATTCCAAAGTCCTTGACTATGTGAATCACAACAAACTGTAGAAGATTCTTCAAGAAATCAGGATACCAGATCACCTGACCTGCCTCCTGAGAAAGGTCAAGAGGGTCTGTATCCAGGTCAAGAAGGGACAGTTAGAACTGGACATGAAACAACAGACTGGTTCCAAATCAGGAAAGGAATATGTCAAGGCTGCATATTGTCACCCTGTTTATTGCAGACTATATCATGCTAAATGGTGGGCTGTAAAAAAACACATACTGGAATCAAGACTGCTGGGAGAAATATCAATAGCCTCAGGTGTACAGATGACATCATGCTTATAGCAGAAAACAAAGAACTAAAGAGCCTCTTGATGAAAGTGAAAGAGGAGAGTGAAAACATTGGCTTAAAACTCAACATTTAGAAAACTAAGATCATAGCTTTTAGTCCCATCATTTCATGGCCAATAGATGGGGAAACAATGGAAATGGTGAGAGACTTTATTTTCTTGGGTCCACAATCACTGCAGATGGTGACTGCAGCCAAAAAATTAAAAGATGCTTGCTTCTTAGAAGGAAAGCTATGATTAACCTAGATAGTGTAGGAGAGGGGTTCAGGGTTGGGAACTCATGTACACCTGTGGTGGATTCATGTCAATGTATGGCAAAACCAATACAGTATTGTAAAGTAAAAAAATAAAAAAATTAATTAATTAATTAAAAAGGCAAAAAAAAAAAAAAGACTATTTTACCATATGGATGCTATATTTCAATCAAAAGTTAGCCAAAAAATAAAAGAAGCAGGCAACAGTGTTAAAAGTTCTGGATAGGTCAAGTAAAATAAAGACTGAAAACACTGGACTGGCAACATGTCAGTGATGGAGGTAATTGTTGGTCTTAGCAAATTTTTTCAGTAGCAGCAGACTGAAAAGTAAGGTAGTAATACTTATAAATAGACCCACCAAACCAAATGTTCTGCCAATGGACCAGACTATTAAGACATATAAATCTCTAGCACTGCTAAGCAAGAACAACAAGGAATGAGGGAACTAAAACCTCACAGAAACGAAAGGTATGACCTGTGAGAACTTACCAAGGCTAGAGAGGAGGGATGGCCAGGCACTAGATGAGACTTCTCTCAGAAGAAAGTAGATTTATACAGGAGGATCCAGAGAGGAAGATCCTGATTCAGAGGTAAATAGCAGGAAAAGCCATTCTGATTCCTCAGATTCTCTTCAACTCTTTAAGGAAAGATGCTCAATCTTGGCTTTATGGCATCCAGGAAACATATAGCAGTCTTAATGATACCATGAATAATTTTCTTTTCATGCTACACTATTATTCTACTTTAAAAAGCTTTCCTTTATCTTTTCATGATATATCACTGAAGATGTCTCACGCAGAGGTTATATGCAGTTAGGTTCTCTGACTATAAAACAGAGCTCACTACTTTGTGCTGTCTGTTCCATTATAAGGCATTTCTTATGTTTGGGGTGTTGTTTTTTTGTTTCAATAAAGACCATAGTTTTCAATTATTAAAAAAAAAAAAAAAGCTGAGACATTACTTTGTCAACAAATGTCTGTCTAGTCAAAGCTCTGGTTTTTCCAGTGGTCGTATATGGATGTGAGAGTTGGACCATAAAGAAAGCTGAATGGTGAAGAATTGATGCTTTTGTACTGTGGTGTTGGAGAAGACTCTTGAGAGTCCCTTGGACTGCAAGGAGATCCAACCAGTCTATCCTAAAGGAAATCAGTCCTGAATATTCATTGGAAGGATTGATGCTGAAAGTGAAACTCCAATACTTTGGCCACCTGATGCAAATAACTGAGTCACTAGGAAAGACCCTCGTGCTGGGAAAGATTAACCTCTGGGAGAGAAGGGGACAAAAGAGGATGAGATAGTTGGATGGCATCACTGATATGGTGGACATGCATTTGAGTAAGCTCTGGGAATTGGTAATGCACAAGGAAGCCTAGCATGCTGCAGTCCATGGGGTTGCAAAGAGTCAGACACAAATGAGTGACTGAACTGAACTGAGCACTGGAACATAAAATAAAAATAGTAGCTGTTTGGTCTAATTTATTACACTGAAAGTGAAGATTTAGGCTGTTTCAATGATTAATTATCTCATACAAAAATTGACAAGCTGGATGTTAATCAATCAACGGATACTAGCTGCAGTACCACTGCAACTAAACAATGTAAATTCAGTTAAAAATATTTTTTACAAATTCCAAATTTCTGCTTTCTTACTTTAGTAAATACTAGGAATTAGAACCATGAAGAACATCAGTTCCATTCAGTCACTCAATTGTGTGCGTTTCTTTGGGACCCCATGGACTGCAGCATGCCAGGCCTTCCTGTCCATCACCTATTCCCAGAGCTTGCCGAAACTCATGTCCATCAAGTCGATGATGCCATTCAACCATCTCATCCTCTGTCCTCCCCTTCTCAAACAACATGAAATATATTCAGGTGTAAAATATAAAACCAAATATTTATGTTGTACATTTTACCTACATAATTAAAAATTGTGTTAAAAATGTCTTAAAACTTTTGCACTGGATTATATAATTAGCACTGAACCTACTTCTCTATAGAAATAGCTACAAAGTACAATTATAATTAAAAATTTATGTGTCCCCAAAGTACTGTACTACCTTCAGATGGTTTTCTTAACAATCTAGCTGTTTATTACTGATCTTAAAAGTTAAATCTTTATAAAGCATACTTCATAGGTAAACTAGTAACAGTCAAAGCTGAATAATATTGAGAATAATTTGCTAACACAAATCCTATCCTATTGTACCAATATGAATATGTTAAAGTTTTCCTTGTACCTTTCCACTGCTACTCATAGTAAAAACAGTGTCATTTCTTTTTCAATGACAAGTACAAGTCAATATCTAATGGTAAAGTATGTTATTCAGATGTCTACTTCAGGAGAAATGCAATATGATTACTCTGCCTATACCCTGGCAGTAAACTGGTGTTAGGTAGGAAGTTAGGCATGAGCAATGAGGAGTGGCCTAGCAGAAAAAGATTCAAGCTGATCTCTGAACCCCTCCCCAGACAGGCTCCAGTGTGGCCCAGGAGAGCTCACAGATATGCTGCAAAATAACCAGAGTTTTCCAACTCTGCTTGTGCCCTAGGCACCCAGTAGATACAAACTAACCACACACTTCTCCAATTCCTGCCAATGCACCAGTGGTGCACAGCTGTGTCCTCAAGTAAATTTAGGTAGCTGGAAGCTTGCTGCTGCTGCTGCTGCAAAGACGCTTCAGTCATGTCTGACTCTGTGCGACCTCATAGATGGCAGCCTACTAGGCTTCCCTGTTCCTGGGATTCTCCAAGCAAGAATACTGGAGTGGGTCACCAGGAAGCTTGTTAGGGGTTCATAAATAATCTAGACACACATATATCTGATTATAACAGACTGGATTATGGGAAAGATGTAGGCAATAAAGCCTATTGTCTTGTAACTTGCAATAAAGCCTATTGTCTTGTAACTGTCAATCAAAACTCTCAGTTCACACCTACCTAGATGAATATGCAAAAACCTTGTCTTAAAAAACCATGTGCCTCATTATTCCAGCTCCAGTGCCTCTCTTGGGTGGCCCACTTCTCCCTTGAGGTGTTCTTTCAGTTCTTTCTTCAGTGAACTTGCGTTTACCAGGGGGTAAGACCTCAGACTCTTCTTTGTGTCCTTGTTTAGAACTGAGGTCTCTTGAGAAAAAGTCGTCTTTGACTCTCTCCATTCCAGGTAACAAAAGGCTAAAGAAGCCCAAAGGAACTGAGGATTGGGAAGAGAATGTCCTAATATTGACTTACCACCTAGAAGTAGTGTGACCTTCACTAAATGTCTTCATTTTCATGGCTCTCAGTTTCCTCATCTAAAATAATGAATTTAAACCAGACAATGTATAGAGTCCATTTCAACTGTAAATGTGGATATATTTATATTCATTTATTTTTAGCCTCTAAGAGTAGTAGAAAAATGAAATTCACATATTTTGATTAGAAAATAAAGGCTATTTAAATAAAATCAGTATATTTATTAGATAGCTAATACACTGGAAATATTATACCTATTAGAATATCAGAAAATCTACAAATCTTGGTGGTCTCTGTGAGGTATCATTTTAGACCTCTCCTCATGAAGGATTAAAGGAAGGGTACAAACAAACTGGGAATATAATTGAGACCAAGACTTTGGAGTTTCCAGATTTATTCCATATTTTAGTATAAATAGTTATCTTCCTTGAATTACTAAATTTTGTTCTATGAACTGAATAATATGCTAATAATAATAATATTTAGCCAGATTGTTCATTACTTGCTACATTGAGTTGAAAGGAACTGAGGTCTCTTGAGAAAAGGTCTCTCAAGGTCTCTTGAGACTCTCTGTGAGAAGATCAGAGAAGAAACAGGGTTAACTGCAGACAAGTATTTGAAGGAGATGGGTATTGAACTCATAATTAATGGAATAGAAAGATAGAACAAGGGTGGACTGGGCAACATGGGTGAACTACTTCTGGACAGAAATTATGAGAGGTAATTATGAGAGAAGAAAGGTGAGGAGTAAGGTTAAGAAGAGATGAGAGAAGTGAGGGAGAACAAATGTAACTTTAGCACCTTGAAGTAACTTTGAGAAGGTGGTATTTGATTTGAGGGCATGGGGGACTCAGTGAAATAGAGAGGTGGCAGCTTCAAGAGATTGGTATAGAAAATTATTTTGCAATAATGTGTTATACGTATGAAGAAAAAAGAAACCAGTTTCTAGAAAGCTGAAAAAGAGTAAATTGCAGTGTTTTATATCTTAGGTATCTAGGGATTTCTACCCCCAAAAAACCTTTATAGGCTAGAAAGGAAAGTAGAGAAATTAAAACTATCCCAAGGATCAAGGTTATTAGATTTTACAAAAGTACAAAATGGACTCAGAAACCATTCTTTGGAATTAAGATAAACATCAGAGTATCTGTTAGTTTATGAGAAAACTGAAAAATAGCGAAGCTATTGGACTTAGTTATTTAGCTAGTTACTTGCAGAGCTACAAATAGTAACAAGCCTTCTGACATTAGCTATAATTTTTACTAAATAATGATTCCTTTTTCTTGAAACTGAGAATTGTTAAAGTATTCAATGTATAAAAAGCAGGAAAATATCATCACAATTTTTCCTAAATTATTCAAAAAATAGACAATGTGGAAACATTTGGATGCACAAATTTCCTTTTTAAATAAACTTAGAGATGACAGAAAGAAGCCCAAGTATTACTTATTCATTTGTTCAATATGTTTACATTTATTCATTCAGTATATGATTATTTCATGTATTGTTCTAGAGGCTGATATAATAACTATAAGAACGACTTTGTCCATTAAGACATTGATTGTCAATGGTGTAGATAAATGTGAAGGCAAATAATGTTAACACAGGGTCATAAATTCCATGGTATTATTGTGCTTGGGAAGTTATATGAACCCAGAGAAACGACAAAACTAACACAGTTTTATTTAATCAGAGAAGACTTTCTGGAGGAGAAAATATTTGCAAATGAAGAGCAGGAATTTGTTAGCCCAGAAAAAGAGAAAGAAGGTTCTCAGGATAGGATAGGATTGGGATAAGTAGGCCTTACTGAGATGAACTGCAAGAAGTTCTGTGGGACTGGATATTGGAGGTGGAATTGGGAATGGAGACCAGGGAAAAAGGCTAAGATCAGACCATGAAGTGCTTCATATGCTATTGAGTTTAAAATTCAAACTGCTTATACACAAGGAGCTAATAAACGAAGCTAGTATGAGAATAATGGTCAGTTTTGTGCTTTAGGGTGCTCACTCTGGAAGCAATGTAGAAAGCAGTTCAGCATCTGAGAGATGAAATGTGAAGCAGTTTCAGAACTCTAAAAGGGAAACAAATGAGAACATTAACTAGGGAAGTATAGAGACTCAGGGTGAGTCAGGAAGAATTCGAGACCTTTTTAGGAAGAAAGTTGCAAGGCCCCCTATCATAAGAATATTAGTAGAGAGAGGGAGGTAAAGGTTCTATGTCTCCAGGACTCCTGACTTGGATGATTTGGAAAGTGCTGATGCTATTAAGAGACAGTGTCTATTAAGGAGAAATTAAAAGAATAGCAGTTTAATGAAAATGCAAGGAAAGGAATAATGACAAGAGAATACTTAAAATGTGTTAGGTATTTTACTAGACATTTTGAAAATGTTATTGTAATACTAATGATTATCCTTTTTAAGCAATTTCCCTATATTTTAGAAGGAATTATAAGATTTGACCTCATATACTTACAATGCAAAATTTATTCTCCTTCCATTGTATCCATGCTGAATAAATCTCAGGCTGCATCTGAGGCTTACCCATCCCCATAGCAATCATTATGCTTTTAAAATACATGTCAAAATCACCTAACATTTAATGTCCACAGTTATAAAAATGATCCAATGTATCCAACAAGATGATTATGTGAAAATATTTTTGTAAATTGTAATTCGATAAATGTTCACTACTATTGTATCAACATAACTATTGTAAATTGTTATGAAAAATCTAAATTTATCTTTTTAAGTCATATCAATTCAGATTTAATATACAATACAGTTAGACTAGGAAATGGCAACCCATTCCAGTATTCTTGCCTGGAAAATTCTATTCTGGTGGGCTATAGTCCATTGGGTCACAAAGAGTCCAAAGTGGCTGAGCACACACACACACACACACACACATACAATACATTAAATTTCAGTAAATAAAGTAAATTTTAATATAATACAGTTAATTTCATCCTTTTTATATATAGATTTTGATGAAATTGACATATGTATACCATCATATACCCACTACTATAATTGAAATATAGAATATTTCCATCACACAGTTAAACTCCTGACCATACTTTTCTTTCTGGCAATAACTTATGACATCTGTTTCTACATTGTGTTCTTTTCTAGAATGTCATATAAATAAATTCATTTGTATGTGTCCTTTTGTCTCTGATATTTTTCATTTAATGTAATGTTTATGAGAATTATCAAAGTTCTTGCGTATATAGATACATCTTTCTTTTTAAGGCTATCATATTCCATTGTATAGTTTGGTCACTAAGTCATGTCTGACATTTTGTGACCCCCTAAACAGTAGCAAAGAGGTCTGGCATGCTGCAGTGGATGAGGTGGCAAAGAATCAGACATGATTGGGCAACTGAACAACAGCAAAACTGTAGCACCCCCCAGGCTCCCCTGTCCTTCACTGTCTCCTGGAGTTTGCTCAGATTTGTGTTCACTGAGTCAGTGATACTATCTAACCATCTCACCCTCTGTTGCTCCCTTCTGCTTTGGTCTTCAATCTTTCCCAGCATTAGGGTCTTTTCCAATGAGTCAGCACTTCCCATCAAATGGCTAAAATATTAGAGCTTCAGTGTTAGCATCAGTCCTTCCAATGAGTAGTCAGGGTTGATTTCCTTTAGGATTGACTAGTTTGATCTCTTTGCAGCTCAAGGGACTCTCAAGAGTCTTCTCTAGCACCACAGTTTGGAAGCATCAATTCTTCAGTGCTCAGCCTTCCTTATTGTCCAACTCTTCCGTCTGTACATGACTATGGGAAAAAACATAGCTTTGACTTTGATTATAAGGATCTTTGTTGGCAAAGTGATGTCTCTGCTTTTTCATACACTATCTAGGTTTACCATAGCTTTTCTTCCAAGGGGAAAGCATCTTTTAATTTAATGGCTGCAATCACCATCCACAGTGACTTTGAAGCCCAAGAAAATAACATCTGCCACTGCTTCCACTTTCCCCCCATCTATTTGCCATAAAGTAATGGGATCAGATGCCATGATCTTAGTGTGTGTGTTTTTTTTTTCCTGAATGTTGAATTTTAAGCCAACTTATTTACTCTCCTCTTTTACCCTCAACAAGAGGCTCTTTAGTCCCTCTTTGTTTTCTGCCATTACAATGGTATATTTGTATCTGAGCCTGCTTATATTTCTCCTGTCAATCTTGATTCCAGTTTGTGATTAATACAGCCTGGCATTTTGCATAATATTATCTGCATAGAAGTTAAATAAGCAGAATGAAATATCCAGCCTTGCATACTAAGTTCCCATCTTTGAACCAGTCAATTTATCCATGTAAAATTCTGTTGTTTCTTGACCTACATACAGGTTTCTCAGGAGACAGATAAGGTGATCAAGTACTCCCATCTCTTTAAGAATGTTCCCTAGTTTATTGTGATCTACATGGTCAAAGGCTTAAGTGTCATCAATGAAGAAGAAATAGATATTTTTCTGAATCACCTTGCTTTTCCTTTGGTGCAGTGGATGTTCCTCTGCCTTTTCTAGATCTAACTTGTACATCTGGAAGTTCTCAGTTCATGTACTGATGAAGCCTCGCTTGAAAGATTTTGATCATAACTTTATTAGTATGTGACGTGAACTCAATTGTATGGTAGTTCAAACATTCTTTGGCATTGCCCTTCTTTGGGACTGGAGCAAAAACTGAACTTTTCCAGTCATGTTGCCAACGCTTTCCAAATTTGCTGACATCTTGAGTGCAGTACACTAATGGCATCATCTTTTAGGATTTTAATAGTTCACTTGGGCTTCCCTGGTGGCTCAGCTGGTAAAGAATCCACCTGCAATACAGGAAACCTGGGTTCAATCCCTAGTTTGGGAAGAACCCCTGGAGAATGGAAAGGCTACTCACTCCAGTCTTCTTGCCTGGAGAAGTCCATGGAGTTGCAAAGAGTCAGATATGACTGAGCAACTTAAACTTTCACTTTCCACTAGCTTTGTTTGTAGCAATGCTTCCTAAGGCCCTCTTGATTTCACACTCCAGGATGTTTAGCTCTAGATATGTGACCACACCATGGTGATTTTCTGGGTCATGGAGACTTCTCTTGTATAGTTCTGAATAGTTCTTCTGTGTATTCTTGCCACCTCTTCTCACCTCTTCTTCATCTCTTCTGCTTCTGTTAGATCCTTACTGTTTCTGTCCCTTATCTTGCCCATCCTTGCAAGATCTCTTCAATTTTCTTGACAAGATATCTAGTCTTTGACATTCTATTGTTCTCCTCTATTTATTTGTATTGTTCATTTAAGGTCTTATGTCTCCTTGATATTCTCTGGAAATCTGAATTCACTTGGATAGATCTTTTCCTTTCTCCCTTACCTTTCATTTCTCCATTGCATGGATGTACCATAATTTGTTTTTGGATTCACCAGCTTAGAGAACTTTAGATTGTTTCCATATTTTGTCTATTACAAGTAAAGTTTCTTTGAATATTCAAGGACAGTTGACCCTTAAATAATACTGGCGTTAGAGGTGCTGATCCCCTCTTTAGTCCATTTATAAATCCATTTATAGTCAGCCCTCCTATCCAAGTTTTTGTTTTCTTGGATTCAGACAATCTTGAATCATGTAGTATTATAGCATTTATTATCAAAAAGAATCCACTGATAAGTGGACCCACATGGTTCAAGTCCTTGTTCTTTCAGGATCAACTGTATAGGTATTGCATAGATTTACATTTTTTTCTAATACCTAGAAGTAGAATTTCTAAGCAATGTAGGTGCATGCTTAACTTCATAAAAACCTGACAAGGTTTTCTACAGTGGATTCCCATTAGCAGTGTATGAGAATGCTAGTTGCCGCACCTCTTCACCACCAATTGATACCGTCAGTCTTTTTAATTAATTCAATTTTATAGGATTGCAGAGGTATATCAATGTGGGTTTATGCATTTCTCTAATGATTAGAATTTGAACATTTTT
>SJYQ01002120.1:475901-487468 GCA_006410935.1 Redunca redunca | reverse complement strand
GACAAAGATAATCACGATGGTATGATCACTCACCTAGAGCCAGCCATCCTGGAATGTGAAGTCAAGTGGGCCTTAGAAAGCATCACTGCGAACAAAGCTAGTGGAGGTGTTGGAATTCATTTGAGCTCTTTCAAATCATGAAAGATGATGCTGTGAAAGTGCTGCACTCAATATGCCATCAAGTTTGGAAAACTCAGCAGTGGCCACAGGACTGGAAAAGGTCAGTTTTCATTCCAATCCCAAAGAAAGGCAATGCCAAAGAATGTTCAAACTACTGCACAATTGCACTCATCTCACATGCTAGTAAAGTAATGCTCAAAATTCTCCAAGCCATGCTTCAGCAATACATGAACTATGAACTTTCAGATGTTCAAGCCGGTTTTAGAAAAGGCATAGGAACCAGAGATCAAATTGCCAACATCTGCTGGATCATCAAAAAAAAAACAAAAACAAAAAACGAGAGTTCCAGAAATATATCTATTTCTACTTTATTGACTATAAAGCCAAAGCAGTTGACTGTGTGGATCATAATAAACTGGAAAATTCTGAAAGAGATGGGAATACCAGACCACATGGCCTGCCTCTTGAGAAAACTATATTCAGGTCTGTAAACAACAGTTAGAACTGGACATGGGAAAACAGACTGGTTCCAAATAGGAAAAAGACTACGTCAAGGCTGTATATTGTCACCCTGTTTATTTAACTTATATGCATAGTACATCATGAGAAACGCTGGGCTGGAAGAAGCACAAGTTGGAATCAAGATTGCCAGGAGAAATATCAATAACCTCAGATATGCAGATGACACCACCCTTATGGCACAAAGTGAAAGAGGAACTAAAAAGCCTCTTGATGAAAGTGAAAGAGGAGAGTGAAAAAGTTGGCTTAAAGCTCAACATTCAGAAAATGAAGATCATGGCATCTGGTCCCATCACTTCATGGGAAATAGGTGTGGAAACAGTGGAAACAGTGTTAGACTTTACTTTTGGAGCTCCAAAATCACTGCAGATGGTGACTGCAGCCATGAAATTAAAAGACGCTTACTCCTTGGAAGAAAAGTTATGACCAACCTAGATCGCATATTCAAAAGCAGAGACATTACTTTGCTGACTAAGGTCCATCTAGTCAAGGCTTCGTTTTTCCAGTGGTCATGTATGAATGTGAGAGTTGGACTGTGAAGAAAGCTGAGCGCAGAAGAATTTATGCTTTTGGGAGAAGACTCTTGAGAATCCCTTGGACTGCAAGGATATCCAACCAGTCCATTCTAAAGAAGATCAGCCCTAGGATTTCTTTGGAGGGAATGATGCTGAAACTGAAACTCCAGTACTTTGGCCACCTCATGCGAAGAGTTAACTCATTGGAAAAGAGTCTGATGCTGGGAGGGATTGGGGTCAGGAGGAGAAGGGTACGACAAAGGATGAGATGGCTGAATGGTATCACCAATTCGATGGACGTGAGTTTGAGTTAACTCCAGGAGATGGTGATGGACAGGGAGGCCTGGCGTGCTGCGATTCATGGGGATGCAAAGAGTTGAACACGACTGAGTGACTGAACTGAACTGAACTGAGGCTAAGTCACCAAATCTTCTCCAAGTAGACTGAGATTAGTCAACCAGTTTAAAATTTGATCCTGTAGAATGACATTAAATTTGTGCCTACCTCTTCCCTTTGGCATGCCTCCTCTTGCCCTTATGGCTTCCCTCATAGCTTAGTTGGTAAAGAATCCATTTTCAATGCAAGAGACCCTCAGTTTGATTCCTGGGTTGGAAAGTTCCACTGGAGAAGAGATAGGCTACCCATTCCGGTATTCTTGGGCTTTTATTATGGTTCAGCTCTTAAAGAATCTACCTGCAATGTGGAAGGACTGGGTTTGATCCCTGGGTTGGGAAGATCCCCTGGAGAAAGGAAAGACTACCCACTCCAGTATTCTGGCCTGTAGAATTCCATAGAGTAAGTCCATGGGGTTGCTAAGAGTTGGACACTACTGAGCGACTTTCTTTCTTGCCCTTATTAATAAACTCTAAACATAAATCTGACCCACCCTTTTCTACCCTTCTCAGAAGTTTCTTTCTTAGTCCTCTTCACTGGGTGATATCAAGCTCTGAGAATATAAGAATTCAGAACGAATGGAAATTTGAAGCTCATCTTATGGCCTTACTGGGTTATAAGAATTATCTTTGGTCCTGGATGTGGTATCGTGTCTCATGGTATCATGGGTATGGTGAGAAACTTGAAGGTGGTCACAAAGTAAAAACTTCTGGTACACAGCATGATGACTATAGTTAATAGTAAATAATATTGTATTTGAAAGTTACCAAGAGAATAGGTCACTTTTGTCTTTTTAAAAAATGTTACTCTTTTCATTGAAGTACAGTTAATGAGAGTTTATCTTAAAAATTCTCATTACAAGAAAAAAATGTGTAAATATATAAAGTGATGGATGTTAAATAAACTTATTTTGGTAATCATTTCATAATATATACAAATATCAATTGATGTGTGTCTTGGACTAAATGTTAAAAATGAACATACAACATTATAGAGATAGCTTTATTGATTGCAGCACATTTTAATCACCCAATAGGTTTACTATAAAATATTTCTGACTTTGAATTTTTTACTTTTAAAATGACTTTGAAGTGAAAGGGAAAGTCACTCAGTCATGTCTGACTCTTTGCGACCCAGTGGGCTGTGCTGTTCATGGAATTCTCCAGGTCAGAAAAATGGATTGGCTAGACTATCCCTTCTCTAGGGGTGCTTCTGACCCAGGAATCGAACCAGGGTCTCCTGCATTGCAAGCGGATTCTTTACTAACTGAGCTATCAGGGAAGCCTTAAATGACTTTATCATACTGTACTATGAGTTGAACAAAGAAAATATGGTAACTTAAGGTATTTGCTGATTGTAGTTGCCTGTGTTGCTGATGCCGCAGGCAAATGTCTTCTTCCTACAATATTCAAGAATCATATATTTATAAAGAAAAAAAACACACATGTATGGGTAAATAAACAAGTCACTCCACACAGTGGTAATGAATTAGACACTTCTGCAGGTTACATTTAGGAGGTTAATTCAAATTCATTTTTAAATTGTGTCTAAGTGGCAACATCTCTGGTACCATTGGACCAGTACCAATCTATTTACTTTGGTTTTAGATTTGATTAAAACACAATAATTATTTAATGGCTTAGAGGTTCTGGCACTTTTAAAGCAGTCACAGTTTCAATTCAGCCAGACCCCTCATGATACTTTGTACAATTTATTGTTATATGCATTATCTTATTAAATCCTTCCCCTTCATAAATCACTGCCTTATAGTGATGAAGGAACTTATGTAACTCAATGAAGCTATGAGCCATGCCATGCAAGACCACCCAAGATGGACAGGTCATAGTGGAGAGTTCGGACAAAATGTTCTCCTCTGGAGGAGGGAAGGGCAAACCACTCCAGTATACTTGCCATGAGAACCCCATGAACTGTATGAAAAAACAAAAAAGATATGACACCGAATGATGAGCCTCCTCAGGTTGGAAGGAGTCCAATACACTACTGGGGAAGAGCAGAGGACACCTACTAATAGCTCCAGAAAGAATAATATATATATATATATATATATATATATATATCTGTTTCATTCACTACACTAAAGACTTTGCCTGTTTGGATCATAGCAAATGATGGAAAACTCTTAAAGAGTTAGAAATACCAGATCATCTTACTTGCCTTCTAAGAAACCTGTATTCAAGAAAAGAAAGTTAGAATCATTTATGGAACAACTGACTTGTTCAAAATTGAGAAAGAAATATGACAATTCTGTTTATTGTCATTCTGTTTACTTAACTTACACAAACAGTACATCATGTGAAATGCCAGACAGGATGAGTTACAAGTTAGAATCAAGACTGCTGGGAGAAATGTCAACTACCTCTGATATATAGATAATACCACTTTAATGGCAGAAAGTGAAGAGGAACTAAACAGCCTCTGGATCAGGGTGAAAGAAGAGAGTAAAAAGTTGGCTTAAAACTCAATATTAAAAAAAATTAACATCATGACATCTGGTCCCATTACTTTATGGCAAACAGAAGAGGAAAAGGTGAAATCAGTGACATATTTCATCTTCTTGGGCTCTAAAATCACTGCAGATGGTAACTGTAGCCATGAAATTAAAAGACACTTGCTCCTTGTTGGGTGGGGGGAACTAGACAAACCTAGACAGCGTATTAAAAATCAGCGACATTAGTTTACCAATAAAGGTCTGTGTAGTCAAAGCTATGGTCTTTCTAGAAGTCAGGTACAGATGTGAGAGATGGACCATAAAGAAGGTTGTGCACCAAAGAATCGGTGCTTTCTAACTGTGGTGTTAGAGAAGACTCTTGAGAGTCCCTTGGACTGCAAGGAGATCAGTCAATCCTAAAGAAAATCAACCCTGAATATTCATTGGAAGGACTGATGCTGAAGCTCCAATACTTTGTCCACCTGATGCAAAGAGCTGACTTATTGGAAAAGACCCTGATCCTGGGAAAGACTGAAGGCAGTAGAAGAGGATGACAGAAGATGAGATGGTTGGATGGCATCACCGATGCAGTGGACATGAACATGGGCAAACTCTGGGAAATGGTGAGGGACAGGGAAGCCCGATGTGCTACAGCCCATGGGACTGCAAAGAGTTGGATATTGAACAACAGCAACAAATTAAATCATTGAAGCAAAACTGTACTTTTTTTTTCCATTTTAATATATAAGTAAGCAATATCATAAAAGTCACCAAGTTAATAAGTTAAGAGAAAAAAAAAAAAGAACTAGAACCTAGGTCTCTCTGACTCCAAAGTCTATTTTCTTACTCACTTTTCATTAAAATTACATTCTATATTTCATTTAAATATATTCCATGTGTGTATTATTATAAAATTAATTAACAATAACATAGATTGCTGTTTCAACACTGATTTTGAGAGTTTCCTAGCTAATCATTGAGTTCTTTATTTCCAGTGTTTGTTTCTCTTTATTCTATCTTAGAAGAGAGAGAAAGCTCTTCTGCTCAGATTGGGAGAAATGGCACTTTTGTGTTTTCTGTGCCCATGACTTGCATCTAGGTTCAGCTTAAAATCCCAAAGGATGACTTACAGCACATCCCTAAAGCTAGGCCTCCTCTTCAAAGGTGAGAGCAGTGGGAGAGGATGGGATAAAATGTTGCCCCACAGCCCTTTGATCCTCTCCGCTAACACCCAGACACCTGTGAACATGCCTAGTGGGCAGTTGGCAGGCTCAAAATGGTCTGCAATCCTGAACCTTATGGGTGACAATAATGGCCTAATCTTGTACTCACTCTTGGAAGAAATGTTGTGTTCTGAAATGTGGCATCTCAGCGACCCTAACGGCTGCTAATTCAGCTATCATTGGTAAAACTGTCTTATACCTTTCTTTCCTTACTGACAGCATGCCAACCCAGGCAATCTGAAATTCCACTCAACTGTCTCCCTGCTGCCTCTCTCTAATTATCATGGGGAGGGGATAATCAGCCTTTTACTTTTCTGTTTATGCCTGTGGTCCACCATAGAGAGGGCTTCATCCATGAGACATTCCTTTAAGCATTGCCTTCAAATGATAGCTGGATCTATTTTCTTTATACTTAATGCACTTGCTTGCCTTTACTTTCTCTCCATATATTTGTCTATGTAGCCCTGAATATTCAGTTGCCACCAATACACTCTTTGTTTTTATTTACACTATTTTGATTCAATCTAACAGACAACTCTACGATCTCGTGTTGCTTGTAATGGTTCCTATTTTGATTAATAAAGATGTGGTTAAGCCTAGTTATAATGATTTAAAATTCACAGTCCAAAACCAAACTTATGCTTTCACCAACCTAATATTTGAATCTCTGCTTAAGGATAAGTAGGGATTCACTATTGTCAACATAATGAATTTATTAAAGTTTAGATGNTCATTGCTGAGAAAATTACCAGGAAATACTATTATCTGAGTAGAGAGTATATTTTCAAACATTATGTATTTCAAAAGAGATAGTTCTAATTTTCTAGCATGATAATAATTTTAGAAAAGGTTATATGAATCATCTTATCTGAATCCCATTTTACGTCTGTTGCTTAACCTATTTTAGCACACCACAGTTATTAGAGGTATAAGTGAAGGCCCCCAAATTATTTAGGGTTCAAATTTTCAATCTTTTAAAATATGATTATATTAATAAATTTTATATTATATTCCAGTATAGTGACATATTTATATTCAAAACTGAAATTAGAGCTTCATGAAACAAGTACATATTCTGTGTGCAATGCATTGATATTTATTCTATTGTTATATTTTTTACACCATCCCTGGCCTCATAAGTTGATTTTACAACCTAATAATAAATTGGAATCTACTGTTTCAGTAATTCTGTTTTGGTAAAATTCTCTTATTTTTCAAAAAAACCACAGACTTCCATTAAGGATTTATTTATCTTCTCTGAATTGGCATAAAAATTTGGTGTTAGAATTAGTATATAAAACTCTGTCTTAAGATTTTCAGTCTCTAGATCTTCTTTCTGTGGTAAATTAGTTTGGACACCTATTTTAAAGGAGCAGAACATTTCACAAAATGTAGTCTTTTTAGATTTTTTACACATGAAAACGTATTTGCCATATTAAATAAAATATAATGATTGTAGAAATATTTGGAACAAAATAGTAAAAGCATGACTACATCATTATACTCTATTGAAAATGTATCACTCAGCATTGAATATCAAAATCATTTTATCACATCCCTGCACTTCTATTTAAAAATTTAGCACTTTTATTGATATACAACTGACATCTAATTAGCTGCACATATTTAAGTGTTCAATTTGATAACTTTTATTTTTGTATTCTCCCATGAAATTATTCCACAATTAACATCTCCACATTGATCATCCCCCAAAATGTCTTTTATCATTTTGAAACCTTTCCTGTAGTCCCTCCCTACTTTTCCAACCCACTCCCTGTATCTCTAGGCAACTTCTAGTTTACTTTGTAGCTGTAGATTAGGTTGCATTTTCAAAAATATTATATACTGCAGACCATACAGTGTGTTACTTTTTTGTCCAGATTATCCCACTTTGTATATTTATTACCAAATCCATCCATGCTGTAACATATGTTGGTAGTACATTTTTTTAACATTGTATTGTATTCCATTATAAGTATAAACCACTGTATATTTATCGATTTGTTAGTCATTTGTGCTGTTTTTATTTTATGGTGATGTGAATAAAGCTGCTATGAACATTTGTTGGGTAAATTGTATGTGCATCTGAACTTGCTTCTCTTCACTTAATCTACTTAAGAAGTAGAATGGCTGAATCATACAATAGGTATATGGTTAGTCTTTACAAAATTGCCTTCTGAAAGAATTTGTTTTCCAAATTGATTATACTATTTAACATTTCCACCAACAGTGTGTCAGTGTTTCATACACTCATGTGTGAAATTTTCATAAAAACATTATGTGAAATGTTTCTCTATATTTTGACGATTTATCCTTTACTAGATATATTACTTGCAAAATAGTTTCTCCTAGTCTGTGATTTGATTTTTATTTTCTTACAAATGCTTTCCAAAGAGCAGACAAGTTAAATTTGATCAGTCCATTATAAATTTTTTTCTTTCATGTACCATGCCTTTGAAAGCGAAAGTTGCTCAGTCATGTCCGACTCTGCAGTCCCATCGACTGGAACCGGATAGGTGCCTCTGTCCATGGAATTCTCCAGGCAAGAATACTGGAGTGGATTGCCATTGCCTTCTCCAGAGGATCTTCCAGATCCAGGGATTGAACCTGGGTCTCCTGAATGGCAGGCAGATTGTTTACAGTATGAGCTGCAGAAGAACACACCATGCCTTTGGTGCTGCATTTAAGAAATCTTTGCCTAGTCAAAGATCACAATGAGATTCTCCTCTGTGTCTTCTATACCTGTATGGTTTGGGTTTTATAATTTAGGTATATAAGTAATATTAAGTGATTGAGATCTGAGCTATGGATTAAAACTCCATGAATAGATAGAGACATCCAATTGCTCAAGCACTATTTGTTCAAAAGGCTACCCTTTCCATTTGTATGCAAAACTATTTTTTGGCTCTCTATTCTGTTCCATTGATACATCTATCTGTTTCGATGACAATGTCACTGTCTTTAAGTCTGTAGCTTCTACTAAATCTTGATATGATGTAGTTTCATCTTCCAACACTGTTCTTCAAATGAATTTTGGTCATTTTAGGTCCTTGGTGTTTCTCCATGAATTTTAAATCAGTGTGCTAAATCCTACCCCCAATTCCTGTAAAGAAAAAAAAAATCCTATAATGATTTTTACACAGAATTGTCATGATTCTGTAAATATATTTGGGAAGAATTGACATGTTAACAACATTTATGCCTTCTAATCTATTAACATGGAATACATGCCCATTAATTTAGGACTTTTAAAGTTTTTCTTAGCAAGTTTGTACTAATTTCAGTGTGTAGGTCCTTCTCAGATTTGTCATTACTAGATATGTTATACAATATGATGTTATTGGAAATGGTATTTCTGTAGTTTTGTTGTTTATTGCTAGTATATGAAAATATAATTGATTCTTCTTTTATATTGATTTTTTATCCTACAACTTTTGTAAATTTACTTATGAGCTCTATTGCTTTTCTTGAAAGTGAAAAGTGAAGTGAAAGTGAAGTCGCTCAATCGTGTCTGACTCTTTGCGACCCCGTGGACTGTAGACCACCAGGCTCCTCTGTCCATGGGATTCTCCAGGCAAAGATACTGGAGTGGGTTGCCATTTCCTTCTCCAGTTGCTTTTCTTTTTCTTTCTTTCTTTTTTTTTTTTTTGCTGGCAGAATAACATTTTTTTTTTTTTTTAACAGGTGTTCCCCATCCTGAACTCCTCTCCCACCTCCCTCCCCATACCATCCCTCTGGGTTGTCCCAGTGCACCAGCACCAAGCATCCAATATCATGCATCAAATCTGGACTGGCGATTCGTTTCAAGTATGATTTTCTTGAAGGTTTAATTAAATGTTCTGTATAGATAATCATGCCACAGGGAAATTAATATGATTTTACTTTTCCTTTTCAATCTGGATGCTTCTCCCCACCATCCTCCATTTCTATATTTACATGGGTAGAACATCTAGTACAGTTAGAAGAAATGAGGAAAAAATGTTTCTTTGCCTTTTTCCCATCTTAGAGAGAAAACTTTCAGCCTATTACTATTAAATATGATGCTTGCTAGCACATGAAGGATAATCACTTCCATGAAATGATAATCATTATTGGCAATAGATAATAGAGTTTGTCAAGTATTTTCCTATGTCTATTGAGATAACCATATGTTTTCTCTTTTATTTGTGAGTATTGTTGCTACTGCTGCTAAGTCGCTTCAGTTGTGTCCGACTCTGTGTGATCCCACAGACTGAAGCCCATCAGGCTCCCCTGTCCCTGGGAATCTCTAGGCAAGAACACTGGAGTGGGTTGCTATTTCCTTCTCCAATGCATGAAAGTGAAAAGTGAAAGTGAAGTCGCTCAGTTGTGTCTGACTCTTCATGACCCCATGGACTCCCAGGCTCCTCCGTCCATGGGATTTTCCAGGCAAGAGTACTGGAGTGGGGTGCCATCGCCTTCTCCAAGTTACACTCAATGATTTTCGAATGTGTAAGCAATCTTGATACATTTCACTAGGACCTGGTATATTATCCTTTCACTATATTGTTGGGTTCAATTTGCTAAAATAATTCATAAGTGTATAGTGATATCAGGTCATAATTTCAGTTTGGATTTCCTTTTTTATACTGAAACTGAAAGACTTTTTTTTTTTTCATGCGAAACAATACTTATTTATTTGTTTGCTTTCTCTGTTATCTTTAGTAAAATATTTTTGTTCATGTTTAATTGAGTCATTTGCTTTCTTCTTGTTGACTTTTGATCATTTTCTATAGTTAGAATGCAAGTCCTATTAATATTTGCTTTGAAGCTATGTTCCCCTTTTGCTCGATAGGCTTTTGGGATTTGTCTATTGTTTTTTATTATGTAGCAGTGATATTCATGGAAGAAAGCTTTTAAATTATTTATTAAATCCAATTTATCTTTCTTTTATGAATCTTATATTTGGTGTCATGTCTAAAAACTATTTGCATAATCCTAGATGGTAAATATTTTATGCAAATTTTTACTCCAAGTTTTAGAGCTTTACATTTCACATTTATGGCTATGATCCATATTTAGATAAAGATAAATTCTGTACTAAGTGCTAGGCTCCACTGTACATATACTCTCCACACCATGGCATAGAAACTCTTTTAATGCAGTAAGCTGAGGCAACAGCAAGGCTTATATAATTTTTTTATCACCTGTCAAGATCACTGTTCATCACTGCTGTTTTTATTGTCTTAACATGATTTCATATATTTTCTGGGTTTTATTTGGTAGTTTCAGAAGGGAAAGTAAACTCAGTCCCTATCACTTCATCTTGGCTAGAGACAGAAGTCAGAATTTCTATATTTTAACATGATAATATAAATCTTGAATTTGAAGGAAACTGTTTCATGTTTTGCAAAAAAAAAAAAAAAGCCTTTCATTCAAACTTGCATACATAGAAATATAACTTTCAATTATAATAACATTTGCAGTAAAGAGGGCTGATGTGCAGATATCCTTTAAAATTAGGTTTTAATATTTGTTGCAATGTGGTATCTAATAAATTGCACACATTTCTTAAATAAGCATGAGTTTCCTTTCTACAATATCCAATATAGCAATGACCAATTAAGTCGTTTCATCAGGTTATTGAAATTGTTTATCTCAATTTCTGAAGAACTTTAACAAAAGTTACCTAAAAGTGTGTGAAATAAAAAATAAATAAAGAGAAGTTACACCAAATGGAGAATGAAACAAGATTTTCTAAACAATGTTTTATAACTTGGCAAGGTTCTGTCAGTTGGCACTTTTTTCTTAACCTGCAACAATAATACAATAACATTTCCAAAGTGTAAAAAAATAAAAAATCTTCAAAATAAATTAAACAGTGCTTAGTACTGCCATGTAAGTCTTTTTTAAATTGCTTATTAATTTATTTTTGGCTTGCTTATATAGCCTGATTAAACACGGCCAATGGCAAGAAATGCTGCAGAGGTCTGTCTTGTCATCCATAATTTTACAAACATTAGAGAAAAATGCCTTGCTGCTACCTGAAGGGTCTGATCATTTTGTCAAATTTAAGCAAAAGAAAAGACCAAAGAGCTATGATAATGAGGAGAAAGAAAAGAATTAACAGTGTGTTTTATACATTTCTTAAAATAATATTGTAGATATTTCACATATTAGAATGTCTCTTCCAACTCAGATTTGCTCTATGTCCTATGACATATATGTTACATCTTTAGAGACAGTAATTGCTAATTTTTTTATCAGATAAGATGATTTTGTTTCCAAATATAGTTGTAGTATTTGACTCACTTTACTAAATTTTCCTGAAGCCCTTTCAGAAACTATATGATGCTCTGCAGAAGATAAATTTCTGTATATCATCCTAGG
>SJYQ01002120.1:448275-462352 GCA_006410935.1 Redunca redunca | reverse complement strand
GAGAAATTAAATAACACTGATACATGTAAGTCATGAGAGTGTATGTGTATGTATATACATACATATGTATATATATATATATATATATATAACATAGCAATGTGCTGTTTCCTCTTGTCTCTTACCCATTTCTGTCTTGCAACTTCTCAGATGCTGATTTTAAATATCTGTGGGTCTTTGTTACTGAGTTATTTTATATGTCACTAATATTTTTAAGTTCTTTGAGGGAAGGTACTGTGCCAATACATCCTTCTAACCCTCAGTAGTTCTGAACTTAGCAATGGACCAGTAGGAAAATGCCCAATGAGTCACTGATGAGTAAGATTAGCAACTCATTCTGTTTGCTGATATGCAACTTAACTGAAGCTAAACACACATTGTCACACAAGCACACATTGTCAACTTTATTACCATAATAAGTGTAGGTCTTCCCTGTGTCTGATAACACTATATTTCAAGTTAGATTTTAGGAGCCATTTGACTTTCACGGAAATGATCCCCAGATAATGGAAGATCTGATTATCCTGATAAGATTATTGCATATATTATTCTTGAGGAGACAGGTGCTTTTAGTGAAAGAAGAGAAGTACCAGAGAAGAGACTTCCCACGTGAAGAGCACGTATTTAACAGGAGTATGACAGAAACCTTAAGCTTCCATCACAGTGATTTGGCAATCACTATTGTTATATAAAAGTAATAATGGCTTGTTCATCTGCGACATAATTCAATCAACTCAGTTGACCCTATCCTTAAATGACACAAAACTTTAGACCTTGAATGAAGTGAGAAACTTTCTCATCAACGATTCACTTCTTATCTCAATGACTGTGTACTTTGGCCTCTACTTACCCATGGTAATGCCTTCCACATTAAATATCAGAGCCAAGAGGGCAGAGACCAGATCTCTGGGATTTTCTTTGATTATTTATATACCCCAAGGCTTTTGCATTACTAAATGCTACTTAAGTACTGAAGTTGAAGTATTCAAAGTGAATGATAATTTTAATCAAATGATCTAAAAAAACTCTATTTCTTGGTACCATAATGGCACTAGTAAAAATATTTCTGCTGGAGCATTTTTGAAGATAATTTCCAGTAAAAAGGAAGAGATCAAAGATAGAAGGAATGCCTATGCTCTCCAGAGAGATGCTGAAAGTAATTATAGTTTGGCTTGGGTAAGAAAATATTGCATATTTTGAAGACAATCTCCCAAATGATATCATTGTGTACAATGTAACAAATATGGCAGTAATAAAGCATTTCTGCCGTGTATTTCAGCCAGCAGTTAACATCTCTAAGTATTAGTGTCTTCATCTGTAAATAATATATTGTATTGCTATTATATGACTTCAAGACTTAGGTACTGCAGCAGGCTAAAGATCTCTAGCAATGGAACAATTTTATTTGATTGTGTAATTTTGGTATCAGATGATTTCTGAAGATACCAAAAAAGACACAATGAGATTTTTCAATTATCAAATTATATCTAGATCACTAGAATTTTATGTAAATTTAGGGGTGCTCTAATGGCTTAACATATTAAATAGATTTCCCCTAACTTAAAGCTATAGTTTAATAAGATCAGAATAAGATTTCACATGTGACATAGACAAGATAGGTCTTAAGAAAGAGACTTAAGAAGCTCAGCTCTTTCATATGCCCTACCTGAAAATCTATTGACCACAAGTCCTCAGTTCAGTCTCTCAGTTGCGTGTGACTTTTTGGGACCCTGTGGACTGCAGCATGCCAGACTTCCTTGTCCATTACCATTTCCTGGAGCTTGCTCAAACTCATGTCCATTGAGTTGGTGACGCCATCCAAAAATCTAATCCTCTGTCATCCCCTTCTTATCCTGCCTTCAATCTTTTGCAGCAACAGGAAATTTTCCAGTGAGTCAGTTCTTTGCATCAGGTGGCCAAAGTATTGGAGTTTCACCTTCAATATCAGTGCTTCCAATGAATATTCAGGACTGATTTCCTTTAAGACCGAGTAGTTTGATCTCTTTCAGGCCAAGGGACTCATAAGTGTCTTCTCCACCACCACAGTACAAAAGCATCAACTCTTCAGAGTTCAGCTTTCCTTATAGTCCAATACTCACATCCATACATGATGACTGGACAAACCATAGCTTTGACTAGATTGACCTTTATAGGTAAAGCAATGTCTCTGCTTTTTAACATATTGCCAACATTGGTCATAGCTTTTGTTCCAAGGAGCAAACGTCTTTTAATTTCATCTGCAGTGATTTTGGAGTGCAAGAAAATAAAGTCTCTCACTATTTACATTGTTTCCTGATCTATTTGCCATGAAATGATGGGACCAGATGCCATGATCTTTGTTTTCTGAATGTTGAGTTTTATGCCAGCATTTCCACTCTGCTCTTTCATTTTCATCAAGAGTCTCTTTTGTTCTTCTTCACTTTCTACCAAAAGGGTGGGGTCATCTGCATATCTGAGGCTACTGATAATTCTCTTAGCAATCTTCATTGCAGCTTGTGCTTCATCCATCCCGGAATTTCACATGATGTACTCTGCATACAAGATAAATGAGCAGGGTGAAAATACATAGCCTTGATGCATGCCTTTCCTGATTTGAAACCAGTCTGTTGTTCCATGTATAGTTCTAACTGTTGCTTCTTGACCTGCATACAGATTTCTGAGGAGGCAGGTAAGGGGATCTGGTATACCCACCTCTTGAAAAATTTTCCCACTTTGTTGTGATCTAGACAGTCAAAGGCTTTGGTATAGTCAATAAAGCTGAAGCAGATGATTTCTGGTATTCTCTTCCTTTTTCAGTGACCCAACAGATATTAACAATTTGACGTCCAGTTCCTCTGCCTTTTCTAAATCCAGCTTGAACATCTGGAAGTTTTCAGTTCACATACTGTTGAGGCCTAACTTGGAGAATTTTGAGCATTACTTTACTAGCTCGTGAGATCACTGCAATTGTGTGGTAGTCTGAGCATTCTTTGGTACTGACTTTCTTGGTGATGGGAATGAAAATCAACCTTTTCCAGTCTTGTGGTCACTGCTGAGTTTTCCAAATTTGCTGGCATATTGAGTGCAGCACTTTAACAGCATTATCTTTTAGGATTTGAAATAGCTCAACTGGAATTCATCACCTCCACTAGTTTTGTTCATTGTGATGCTTACTAAGGCCCACTTGACTTCACTTTCCAGGATGTCTGGCTCTAGGTGAGTGATTACACCATCGTGGTTATCTGGGTCATGATGATCTTTTTTTATATAGTTCTTCTGTGTATTCTTGCCACCTCTTCTTAATATCCTCTAATTCTGTTAGGTCCATAATATTTCTGTCCTTTAATGTGTCCATTTTTGCATGAAATATTCCCTTGTTATCTCTAATTTTCTTGAAGAGATCTCTAGACTTTCCCATTCTGTTGTTTTCCTCTATTTCTTTGTGTTGAACACTGAGGAAGGATTCTTATCTCTCCTTGCTATTCTTTGGAACTGCATTCAGATTTAAATCTTTCTTTTTCTCCTTTGCATTTAGCTTCTTTTCTTTTCTCAACTATTTGTAAGGCATCTTCAGGCAACCATTTTGCCTTTTGCATTTCTTTTGCTTGTCGATGGTCTTGATCACTGACTCCTGTACAATGTAATGAACCGTGGTCCATAGTTCTTCAAGCACTCTGTCTATCAGATCTAATCCCTTGAATGTATTTGTCACTTCCACTGTGTAATTTAAGGGCTTGATTTAGCTCATACCTGAATGGCCTGGTGGTTTTCCCTACTTTCTTCAATTTAAGTCTGGATTTGATAATAAGGAGTTAATGACCTGAGCCACAGTCAGCTCCTGGTCTTGTTTTTGCTGACTGTACAGAGCTTCTTCATCTTTGGCTGCAAATATAATCAATCTGATTTTGGTATTGACCATTTGGTGATGTCCATATGTAGAGTCATCTCTTGTGATGTTGGAAGTGGGTGTTTGCTATTACCAGTGTGTTCTTTTGACAAAACTCTGTTGGCCTTTGCCTTGTTTCATTTTGTACTCCAAGGCCAAATTTGCCTGTTATTCCAGACATCTCATGGCTTCCTACTTTTGAATTCAAATCTCCTACAACAAAATGGACATCTTTTTGGGGTGTTAATTCTAGAAGGTCTTGTAGGTCTTCATAGAACCGTTCAACTTCAGCTTCTTCAGCATTACTGGTTGGGGAATAGATTTGGATTACTGTTAGAACGGCTTGCCTTGGATATGAACAGAGATCATTCTGTCGTTTTTGAGACTGCATCCAAGTACTTCATTTTGGACGCTGTTGTTGACTATGAGGCTACTCCATTTCTTCTAAGGGATTCTTGCCCACAGTAGTAGATATAAGTCATCTGCGCTAAATTCACCCATTCCAGTCCATTTTAGTTTGCTGATTCCTAAAATGTCAATGCTCACTCTTGCCATCTTTTGTTTTAGCACTTCCAATTTACCTAATTCATGGACCTAACATTCCAGGTACCTATGCAACATTGCTCTTTACAGTATTGAACTTTACTTGCATCACCAGTCATATCCACAATTGGGTGTTTTCTTGTTTTGCTTTGGTTCAGTCTCTTTATTCTTTCTGGAGTTATTTCTCCACTCTTCTCCAGTAGCGTCTTAGACACATACTTACCTGGGGAGTTCATCTTTCAATGTCATATCCTATTGCCTTTCCATGCTGTTCATTGGTTTCTCAAGGCAAGAATACTGAAGTGGTTTGCCATTCCCTTCTCCAAGAGACCACATTTTTTTCAGAACTCTCCAACATGAGCCATCTGTTTTTCGTGGCCCTAGATGGCATTATTCATATTTTCATTGAGCTAGACAAGGCTGCGGTCCATGTGATCATTTTGATATGTTTTATGTAATTGTAGTTTTCAGTCTGTCTGCCCTCTGAAGGATAAGGATAACAGGCTTATGGCACCCTCCTGTTGGGAGAGACTGAGTGTGGGGGAATCTGGGTCTTATTCTAATGCAGGGGGGAGGCATGCTCAATAAATCTTTAAACCAGTTTTCTGTTGATGGGCAGAGCTGTGTTCCCTCCCTGTTGTTTGACCTGAGATCAAACTATGGTGGAGCTAATGAAGATAATGGTGACCTCCTTCTTAAGGTCCCATTCAAACACTGCCACACTTAGTGCCCCCAAACCTGCAGCAGTCCACCACTGACCTACATCTCCACCGGAGACTCCTAGACACTCACAGGCAGTCTGGGTCAGTCTTTTGTGGGTTCACTGCTCTTTTCTTCATATTCATAGGTGTACCTATAAATGTTAGATTTAATTCAAGAAACTGGTTCATTTTAGAGTGGGTTACCATTTCTTTCTGCAAGGTATCTTGGAGTTTCAGGGATTGAGCCCATATCTCCTGCATTGTAGGCAGCTTCTTTACCATAGAACCACAAGGAAAACCTGGACTCTTATAAATAATATAACAAAAGCACTATTTTCACACTAAAATAAAACTGTTAATATGTTTTAAATGTCACAAAATGTCTAAGAACTGGAGTTTGAAACAATCCTTCAAAAAAGATACTGTAATTTTCTGACTCAGTTGAAAACCTTTAAAATCAGGGTTGAGGTGATTTGCCTGAGATAATGTAGTTAAGAAGTAAAAAAGAGTTGGCAGCAAAATGCTCTAATATGTTTATAATTTTATTTTTACGTAAGCTAGTTGGAAAGATACATAAAATTCTAAGATACTCAGGAAAACTTTGTATAAAAATTTTATATTTATTGTAATTTTGTAAAAAAAAAAAAAACACATGGTGGACTACAATCCATGGTGTTGAAAAGAGCTGGAGACAACTGAAAGACTCAGCACAGGACAGTGTCCTTTAGAAATACCTATCTGAAATAAATATGGCTCAGACACTAACAATTTGCCTGCAATACAGGAGACCTGGGTTTGAACCCCTGGAGAAGGGAACGGTTAACCAGTCAGATCACTTCAGTTGCTCAGTCCTGTCTGACTCTTTGTGACCCCATGGATTGCAGCACACCAGGCTTCCCTGACCATCACCAACTCCCGGAGTTTGCTCAGACTCAGTCCATCAAGTCAATGATGTCATGCAATAATCTCATCCTGGGTCGTCCCCTTCTCCTGCCTTCAATCTTTGCCAGCATCAGGATCTTTTCCAATGAGTCAGTTCTTTGCATCAGTTGGCCAAAGTATTGGAGTTTCAGCATCAGTCTTTCCAATGAATAATCAGGACTGATTTCCTTTCGGATTGACAGGTTGGAACTCCTTGCAGTCCAAGGAACTTTCAAGAGTCACCTACAACACCACCGTTCAAAAGCACCATTACTTTGGCACTCACTTTATTAGGGTCTAACTCTCACATCCACACACAACTACTGAAAATGATAGCTTTTACTAGATGGACCCTTGTTGGTAAAGTAATGTCTTTGCTTTTTACTATGCTTTGGAGGTTGGTCATTGCTTTTCTTCCAAGGAGCAAGAGTTTTTTAATTTCATGGCTGTAGTCACCATCTGCAGTGATTTTGGAGCCCCCCAAAATAAAGTCTTTCACTGTTTCCATTGTTTCCCATCTATTTGCCATGAAGTGATGGGGCAAGATGTCATGATCTTAGTTTTCTGAATGTTGAGTTTTAAGCCAGCTTTTCACTCTCCTTTTCCACTTTAATCAAGAAGCTCTGTAGTTCTTCACTTTCTGCCGTAACAGTGGGGTCATCTGCGTATCTGAGGTTAGTGGTATTTCTCCCCATAATCTTGATTCCAGCTTGTGCTTCATCAAGCCAGGTATTTCGCATGATATTCTATGAATTTAAGATAAATGAAAAGGGTGACAATATACAGTCTTGATGTACTCCTTTCCCGATTTGGAACCAGTCTCTTGTTCTATGTCCAGTTCTAACTATTGTTTCTTAACCTGCATACAGATTTCTCAGAGGGCAGTTAAGGTGGTCAGGTATTCCCATCTCTTGAAGAATTTTCCCTAATTTGTTGTGATCCATACAGTCAGGGACATTGGCATAGTCAGTAAAGCCAAGATAGATGTTTTTCTGTAATTTTTTTCTTCTTTGATGAGTCAGTGCATATTGGAAATTTGATGTTTTGTTCCTCTGCCTTTTCTAAATCCACCTTGAATATCTAGAAGTTCATGGTTCACATACTACTGAAGCCTGGCTTGGAGAATTTTGAACATTATTTTGCTAGCGTGTGAGATGTGTGTAATTGTGAGATAGTTTGAGCATTCTTTGGGATTGCCTTTCTTTCCAATTGGAATGAAAACTGACCATTTCCAGCCCTGTGGCCACTGCTGAGTTTTCCAGATTTTCTGGCATATTGAGTGCAGCACTTTCACAGCAACATATTTTAGGATTTGAAGTAGCTCAACTGAAGTTATCACTTCCACTGAGTGAGTGAGTGAATGACGTCGCTCAGTTGTGTCCGACTCTTTGCAACTCTGTGAACTGTAGCCTACCAGGCTTCTCTGTCCATGGGATTCTCCAGGCAAGAATATTGGAGTGGGTTACCATTTCCTTCTCCACAGCATCTTCCCGACCCCAGGGATCGAACCTGTCTCCCGCATTGGAGGCAGATGCTTTAACCTCAGCCACCAGGGGAAGCCACCTCCATTAGGTTTGTTCATAGTGATGTATCCTAAGACCCACTTGACTTCACATTCAAGGATATCTGGCTCTAGGTGAGAGATCACACCATCGTGGTTATCTGGGTCATAATGATATTTTTGCATAGTTCTTTCGTGTATTCTTGCCACCTCTTCTTAGAATCCTCTGATTCTGTTAGGTTCATACTGTTTCTGTTCTTTATTGTGCTCATTTTTGCATGAAATGTTCCCTTGGTATCTCTATTTTCTTGAAGAGATTTCTAGTCTTTCCCATTCTATTCTTTTCCTCTTTCTGTGCATTGATCACTGAGGCAGGCTTTGTTATCTCTCCTTGCTATTCTTTGGAACTCTGCATTCAAATGGGTATATCTTTCCTTTTCTCCTTTGCCTTTAGCTTCTTTTCTTTTATCAGCTATTTGTAAGGCGTCCTCAACCATTTTGCCTTTTTGAATTTCTTTTTCATGGGAATGGTCTTGATCCGTGCCTCCTATACAATGTCCCTAACATCTGTCCATAGTTCTTCAGGCACTCTGTCTATCAGACCTAATCCGTTGAATCTATTTGTTCTTCCACTGTATTACCATATGGGATTTGATTTAGGTCATACCTGAATGGTCTAGTGGTTTTCCCTCCATTTTTAAGTCTGAATTTGGCAATAAGGAGTTCATGATGTGAAAGTACCTCACAGTTGCACTCATCTCACACATTAGTAAAGTAATGCTCAAATTTCTCTAAGCCAGGCTTCAGCAATATGTGAACCATGAAATTCCAGATGTTCAAGCGGGTTTTAAAAATGGCAAAGGAACCAGAGATCAAATTGCCAACATCTGCTGGATTATCAAAAAAGCAAGAGAGTTCCAGAAAAACATCTATTTCTGCTTGATTGACTATGCCAAAGTCTGACTGTGTGGGTCACAATAAACTGTGGAAAATTCTGAAAGAGATGGGAATACCAGACCACCTGACCTGCCTCTTGAGAAACTTATATGCAGGTCAGGAAGCAACAGTTAGAACTGGACATGGAACAACAGACTGGTTCAAAATTGGAAAAGGAGTATGCTGAGGCTGTATACTGTCACCCTGCTTATTTAACTTCTATGTAGAGTACATCATGAGAAACGCTTGGCTGGAGGAAGTTCAAGCTAGAATCAAGATTGCCAGGAGAAATAGCAATAACCTCAGATATGTGGATGATACCACCCTTATGGCAGAAAGTGAAGAAGAACTAAAAAGCCTCTTGATGAAAATGAAGTAGGAGAGTGAAAAAGTTGGCTTAAAGCTCAACATTCAGAAAACTAAGACCATGGCATCTGGTCCCATCACTTCATATCAAATAGATGGGGAAACAGTATCAGACTTTAATTTTGGGGGCTCCAAATCATTGCAGGTGGTGATTGCAGCCATGAAATTAAAAGACACTTACTCCTTAGAAGGAAAGTTATGACCAACCTAGACAGCATATTCAAAAGCAGAGATATTACTTTGCCAATAAAGGCACATCTAGTCAAGGTTATGGTTTTCCCAGTAGTTATGTATGGATGTGAGAATTGGACTATAAAGAAAGCTGAGTGCTGAAGACTTGATGCTTTTGAACTGTGGTGTTGGAGATGACTCTTGACAGTCCCTTGGACTGCAAGGAGATCCAACCAGTCCATCCTAAAGGAGATCAGTCCTGAGTGTTCATTGGAAGGACTGATGTTGAAGCTGAAACTCCAATACTTTGGCCTCCTGATGCAAAAAGCTGACTCATTTGAAAAAACCCTGATGCCAGGAAACGTTGAACATAGAAGGAGAAGGGGACAACAGAGAATGAGATGGTTGGATGGCATCACCAACTCAATGGACATGGGTTTGACTGCAGAAGTTGGTGATGGACAATGGGGTTGCAAAGAGTCGGACATGACTGAATGACTGAACTGAACTGAACTGAACCCTTGATACTCTATGGAGGAGTAGATTAAATTTGTTAATCTCTGAAAATATATGCCTATCAAGTCCCTGGCAAAGAAAATAGGTAAGTAAATACTTATTTTTAAAATTAGTTAACATTTGCTGTAAAGAAGTTTCACTACAGAGAGTTATTTAGCCTCGTGTTGAAGTAGAAAGAGAGATTTGATATTCTTCCATAACAGATATTTGAACACAAAGTCTGAGAGGAAGGAGTAATAGGGAGAGCAGCCAGATCTACAAATGAGTCTTGAATTTATGAGACCTAGATCATTTAATGTAAATAGTACATACTCACTAGTGTTCCATATTTAAATGAATGTCATTTAGGAGAGATGTATAAAAACTTTTTATAGTTGAGTTACAATGCTGTATTAAAGATATACAATGTAGTGATTCCATATTTGTATAGAATATATTCCACTTAAAGTTATTATAAAACTTGGCTAAAGTTATTATAAAAAGTTATTGGCTATATTACCTGTACTGTACACTATATCTGTGTATCTTGGTTAACTTACACACGAGTTTGTACTTCTGTCTCATAACCCTGTCTTGACCTGTTCCCACCCTCTCCCCACTGATGAGCTCTAGTTTATTCTCTGTATTTGTGAGTCCATTTCTGTTTTTTATATTTATTCATTTTTATTTTTTTAGATTTCACATTTAAATGATAACCTATAGCAACTTTCTTTCCCAGTGTGAAATTTCACTAAGCAAGGACACTCAAGAAACATTCACATTTTTTCAAATGGCACAATTTCGTTTTTTATGACTAATATTTCATTTATATATGTAAATATATGTATACACACAAATACATACATATGCACACACACACATATGTCACATCTTTTTTAAAATATATTTTTAACCTTTTATTTTGTATTGAGGTATAGCGAATTAACAGTGCTGTGACAGTTTCAAATGAACAGCGATGGATATACTTGTATCCATTCTACCACAAATGGTCCCCTCATCGAGGTTGCCACACAATATTGAGCAGAGTTCTATGTGCTATACCACAGGTCTTGTTTGGTCATTCATTTTAAATATAGCAGAATGTACATGTCAACACCAATCTCCCTAAATTTCCTTTACCCATCCTTCTCACAGGCAACTGTAAGTTCATTTTCAAAGTCTATGATTCTCTTTCTGTTCTGTAAGTAAGATTATCTGTATCATTTCGGTTTAGATTCCACATATAAGGGGTTTCATGTTTCATACAATATTTCTTTGTCAGACTTATTTCAATCAGTATGACAATATCTAGGGCCATTAATGTTGCTCAATTCAGCTTAGTTCAGCCACACAGTGGTGACGGACTGCAACCACATGGATTGCAGCAGGTCAGGCTTCACTGTCCATCACCAGCTCCCAGAGCTTGATCAAACTCAAGTCCATTGCGTCAGGGATGCCATTCAACCATCTCATCTTTGTCATCCCCTTCTCTTCCTGTCTTCAATGCTTCCCAGAATCATGGTCTTTTCCACGGAGGCAGTTCGTCCCATCAGGTGGCAAAAGGATTGGAGCTTCAGCTTCAGCATAAGTCCTTCCAATGAATATTCAGGACTGATTTCCTTTAAGACTGACTGGGTTTGATATTCTTGCTGTCTGAGGAACTGTCAAGAGTCTTCTCCAACAACACAGTTTAAAAGCATCAATTCTTCAGTTTGCAGCTTTCTTGTTGGTCCAGTTCTCACATCTGTACATGACTACTGGAAAAACAATAGCTTTAACTATACGGACTTTTGCTGGTAAAGTAACGTCTCAGCTTTTTAATATGCTGTCTAGGTTGGCCTAAGCTTTTCTTCCAAGGAGCAAGTGTCTTTTAATTTCATGGCCACAGTCAGCATCTTCCATGGTGTAGAGACGTAAGAAAAGAAAGTTTGTCGCTGTTTCCATTCTTTCCCCATCTATTTGCCATGAAGTGATGGGACCAAATGCCATGAACTTAGCTTTATAAATGTTGAGTTTTAAGCCAGCTTTTTCACTCTCTTTCACTTTCATCAAGAGTCTCTTTAGTTCCTTTTCACTTTCAGCCATAAGGTTGGTGTCATCTGCATATCTGAGGTTATTTTGATTTCTCCTGGCAATCTTGAGACTTCTCTGGTGGCTCAGATGGTAAAGCATCTGCCTACAATGCGGGCCACCCGGGTTCAATCCCTGGGTCGGAAAGATCTCCTGGAGAAGGGAATGGCAACCAACTCCAGTATTCTTGCCCCCTCCCCCCTGCAAAAAATGGCACTCCAGTATTCTAGGTTGGAAAATTCCATGGACAGAGAAGCCTGGTAGGCTACAGTCCATGGGGTCACAAAGAGTCGGACACGACTGAACGACTTCACTGACAATCTTGATTTAGCTTGTGCTTCATCTAACCTGCCATTTCACATGATGTACTCTGCATATACGTTAAAGAAGCAAGGTGAACAATAATACAGCCTTGATGTGCGCTTTTCCTAATACGGTAGCAGTCTGTTTTTCCATGTCCAGAATTGTTCCTTGTTGAGAACTGTTGCTTCTGGACCTGAATACCAATTTCTCATGAGGCAAGTAAGGTGGTCTGGTATTCCTATCTCTTTAGGAATTTTTCAGTTTGTTGTGATCCACACAGTCAATGGCTTTAGTGTAGTCAATTAAGCAGAAATAGATGTTTTTCTGGAACTGTCTTGTTTTTGTTTTTTATGATCCAACAGATGTTGGCAATTTAATTTCTTGTTCCTCTGTCTTTTTGAAATCCACCTTGAACATCTAGAAGTTCTCGGTTCATAAACTGTTGAAACCTAGCTTGGAGAATTTTGAGCATTACTTTGCTAGTGTGTGGAATGAGTGCAATTGTGCAATAGCTTGAACATTCTTTGGCATTGCCCTTCTTTGAGATTGGAATGAAAACTGAACTTTTCAAGTCCTTTGACCATTGCTGAGTTTACCAAATTTGCTGGCACATTGAGTGCAATGCTTTAACAGCATCATCTTTTAAGATTTGAAATAGCTCAGATGAAATTCCATCATCTTCACTCGCTTTGTTTGTATTCATCCTGCCTTAGACCCACTGGGCTTCTCACTCCAGGATTTCTGGCCCTAGGTGAGTGATCACATCATTGTGGTTATCTGACCCAAAAGATCATTATGATCTTTTTTTTTGTATAGCTCTTTTGCATATTCTTGTCACCTCTTCTTAATATCTTCTGATTCTGTTAGGTCCATAGCATTTCTGTCTTTTATAGTGCCCATTTTTGCATTAAATGCTCCCTTGGTATCTCTAATTTTCTTGATTTATCTCTAGTCTTTCCAATTCTATTATTTTCCTATATTTCTTTGTGTTGACTGCTCAGGAAGACTTTCTTATCTCTCTTTGCTTTACTTTGGAACTCTGCATTCAAATGGGTATATCTTTCCATTTCTCCTTTGCCTTTTACTTAGCAGTCATTTTGCCTTTTTGCATTTATTTTTCTTGGGAATGGTCTTAATCACTGCCTCCTATACAATGTCACAAACCTCTGTCCATAGTTCTTCAGGCACTTTATCAGATCTAATCCCTTGAATATTTTTGTTACTTCCACTGAATAGTCATAAGGGATTTGATTTATGTCATACCTGAATGGCCCAGTGATTTCCCTTACTTTCTTCAGTTTATGTTTGAGTTTTAGAATAAGCAGTTCATGATCTGAACAACAGTCAGCTCTCAGTCTTGTTTTACATGACTGTATAGAGCTTTTCCATCTTCAGTTGCAAATAATACAATCCATCTGATTTTAGTGTTGGTCATCAGGGGATGATTGTGTTGTTCAAATGACATTATTTCGTTCTTTTTAGTGGCTAAGTAATAGTCCATTTTATATACATACAGCATCTCCTTTACCCATTGTCTGTCAATGGACATTTAGGTTACCTCCATGTCTTGGTTATTGTAAATAATGTTGCTATGAAAATTTGGGTGCATGCATCCTTTCAGATCATGGTTTTGTTTTTTGCTTTTTTTTTTTCCCCAGACATGTGCCCAGGACTTGGATCGCAGGGTCATATTGCAGCTCTAATTTTTACTTTTTTAAAGAAATCTACATACTCTTCTCCATAGTGCCTTTACCAACTTACATTCCCAGCAACAGTGTAGGAAGGTTCCCTTCTCTCCACACTCTCTTCAGTATTTACTTTTTTTGTGGATTTTTTGATGATAGCCATTCTATCTGGTGTGAGGTTCTCTCATAATAGTTTTGATCATTTCTTTTAACTAGTGATGTCTTTTCATGTTCCTCTTAGCCATCTGTATGTTTTGTTCATTAAATATTTATTTAGGTTTCTGCCCTTTTATTGTCTATGCTTTTTGTTCTGATACTGTTAACAATCATGTGATATTTGTAAATTTTGTAGACTAATCACTTGTTGGTTACATTTGCAAATGTTTTCTTCCAATCTGTGAATTATCTTTTCATTTTGTTTGTTGTTTCCTTTGCTGTACAAAAACTTTTGAGTTTAAGTAGGTCTCATTTGTTTATTTTTGTTTTTTTAATTCATTTTTTTTTAATTGAAGGATACTTG
>SJYQ01002120.1:387307-437180 GCA_006410935.1 Redunca redunca | reverse complement strand
AAATCCCAGGGCTGATCTCCTTCAGAATGGACTGGTTGGATCTCCTTGCAGTCTGAGAGACTCTCAAGAGTCTTCTCCAACACCACAGTTCAAAAGCATCAATTCTTTGGTGCTCAGCCTTCTTCACAGTCCAACTCTCACATCCATACATGACCACAGGAAAAACCATAGCCTTGACTAGACGGACCTTAGTCGGCAAAGTAATGTCTCTGCTTTTGAATATACTATCTAGGTTGGTCATAACTTTTCTTCCGAGGAGTAAGCGTCTTTTAATTTTATGGCTGCAATCATAATGTTGTGTGCTCAGTCACTAAGTTGTATCTGACTCTTTGCAACCCCAAGGACTGCATTCCACCAGACTCCTCCATCAGTGTGATTTCCCTGTCTAGAATACTGGAGTGGGTTGTCATTTCCTTCTGCAGATCATCTTACCTGACTCAGGGATAGAACTTGCATCTCCTCCTTGGTAGGTGGATTTTTTACCGCTGAGCCACCAGGGAAGCCATATATTTATATCTATTTATGTATCTATATCTATCTATCTATATACACACACACATATATGTGTATATATAAGGGTCACAGACAGAACATATCCAGTGCCAGGATATATTTTGTAAGATTGTAGGAGAGATAATTTTGTCCAAGTGTAGCATAGGTGGCAGCAAATTTGACCACCAACTACTTTAGCTTAATGGTTGACCTTTGTGAATACTAGCTGAGCATGTAAATGTGAACCAAAATAGAAACTGAGAGAGCAAGTCTGTAGCTATTGTACTGACATCTGGGTAAACCAAATAATTTCTATATCAATGCACAAGCATCTACAGAAAGTGTGGGATCAGTTTTCAACAGAGACGTCAAACAGTAGTGTTTAAACAACTGGCTCATCAAGGTGTCCAGTCAACTCACCCATACAGCTATGCATCCAACTCCCTTCTGTTCCATTTCTGCCTACACAATAAAGAATCCACAGTCCATCATTGCAATCAATTTCTTGCAAAAATCTTCCAACTCTTTCCCCTCTTTACCTCCATAGCAATGTTAGGAAATAGTTATAAGGATTACAATATCACAACATTGCTTGTATTAATAGTATAAGCTTGAATTCTTGATTGTACATTCACAGGGGCAACCAATAATTTGTGACAATCCTACATAATTTCTTTAGTGTACTTTCCCTACTTTTGAAGACAATTATTTTATATCTACTTTTCTATTGTCAAACCACCACTTTTGTCTGATGATCTCACCTCATATTCTATTGATATAATAAAAAAACAGTAGAAGAAAAACTCTCATCTTCCATTACCATGACCTTCACTTCTAAGGTGAATGAAGTAGACTTGTCCCATTCAAAGTCTGTCTTCTTCAGCTCTTGATCTTGTTACTTCTTGTTATCTGCTGGACTCAGCTTGTGCAGGCTTTCTTTCCTCTTGCCTTTCAACAACTCCTCATTTACCCCACTTTTTATAATAATGAATAGACACATTAAAAAATCATCTATCTCTCAAAAATTTCTCATAACCTCACCTTGCTCTTTTGCTATGACCCAAGATCTCTATCTGGAGAAGGCAATGGCACCTCACTCCAGTACTCTTGCCTGGAGAATTCCAGGGATGGGGGAGCCTGGTGGGCTGCCATCTATGGGGTTGCACAGAGTCGGACACAACTGAAGTGACTTAGCAGCAGCAGCAGCAGCAAGATCTCTATCTCCCTTCAAAGCAAAACTTAAACTATCTCTCTTTCCACATTTCCAGTCTTCATCACTACACAGAAACTTTTTTGCCAAGACTGCCAATGACCAAAGTATTGCTTTGTTCATTGATCATATCCTTGTCCTCATCTTTATTAAACCTTCAATATTATTTGAAACTACTGAGTGTTTCCTCCTTTTAAAATAGTCTAATCTTTCAATTATTGTGAAACCATGATGTTCTAAGGTTTTTCTCTGTCTTTGCTACCTCAAATATGTTTACTGGCTCTGTGTAGTAAAAATTAACCTTATCCAAAGAATGGTCTGGCCTTTTCCCTGCACTATCTGTCATGACCCATGTCCCAGAATTCTAAATGACACTCTAGACCCTTAGAATCTCCTGCCTGATAAAACCATTTTAGTTTGACTAGGAGATCCGGGTCACTGGACAGTCAAAAATTGTGATTTATGACAGGGGATCTGCAGTATTCACTCTACCACTGAAGGGGATAGAGATAAGGTCACCTATGTGTGCAGCCAATCATGGAGCACCAATAAAATTTTTGAACACCAGGCCTCAGGTGAACTTACCTGGTTGGCAGTGCTCCATTCATAGTCATACATTGATTTCAGGAAATAATTTTCATTGAGTTCTGTGAGTAATTCTAGAGAATTATCAAATTTGAGCCTGGTTTTAAACTACCAAGGCATGAAGTTGGTGTTTAAAATGAGGGATATCTGTTGCCTTTGTTCCCCCAAACTTCACAGGCTCCTTTTTTTCTCCTTTTGTATATGGGAGTGCTCTGGCTCTTGGTTCCAATCTCATTTTCTCTAGCTACACCCTTTCCCTAGGTGACTGTGTAGAATCCTAGAGCTTCAAGTAGCATTCAAAATCTATAACCCCAAATTTTCCTTCAGGATATTTTGGGATAAATTATTTACTTCATGTGTAACACTGTTTGCCTTTACAGGATAAATAATCACGAATTTCAGGATAAATGAGCAACGTCACATGTAATAGTGTATGCATTTATGATGTTAGTTGCTTAAATTCAAATAACCTACAGAAAGTTCTTTTCACACCCCTCCAATTTTTTTTTTTAACTAACATGGTAATTGGTTGAAAGTACCTATATGCTCAAATTAAAATCTAAAAGTTTATTCTTGATTGACCCTTTCCCATACCTCAGTTTATAGACAGTATTAGTTGCTCAGTTATGTCCAACTCTTTGCAAACCATCAACAGTGGCCTGCCAAGCTCCTTTGTCCATGTAATTCCTTAGGCAAGAGTAATGATGTGTGTTGCCATTCTCTTCTCCAGGGGATCTTCCTGATCCAGGGATTGAACATGGGTCTCCTGCATTGCAGGTGGATTCTTTACCGTCTGAGTCACAAGGGAAGCCCGTTATATAGAGCCCATTAGCAAGTCATATTTCAATTAGTGTTGAGATTTCAATCATAGGCAATAGTCTGATCATTTTGATTGTTAAAACAGTATACCATCTATGGATCTGTTGATCATTTCTGTGAACAAGACTCCTTTCACCCTCTACCATCTGTACTCCTCCCTGGCCCCATATCTAATTACCTCCCCAACTTTGCACAATACATACAATAACTAAAGATTCAGTGACTGTCAGGGGATATTAAAACTTGACCTTGTTTAGCTCCATGGTCAGCTTTAGTTATGATTGGTTGGTGTATGGCATGTGCCTGTTATATGTCAAAGTGTTTTACCTTCTGAGCACATCTTAGGTCTACTCAGGGCTTATTTGTTACTCCAGCACCTGAGATTATGCTAAATCTCCCACCAGCTCGCTATTGCTTCCTTTTCCAACACATCTTTGGGCAGTGCAGGAGACAGAGTGGCTGGTAGCCTTGATTGTGCTTCAGCATGTTAAGGCCCAGTGGCCATCTGGTAGCCTGAAAGCATCTTCTGGTTTTTTGCTCTCTTGGAATCATTCTTGCTAAGGTGGCTTATTATGTGAATTATATTATGTGAGTTAAAGCTTTTTTGAAACTTTTTTCTACAGAATTCCTGGGAGAAATTTGAGGAAAACTCTCTCTTAATTAGTTTCATTAAAAGCAGTAGTAGGGCACTACAGTCTCTGCATGTATAATGGGTGCTCCATAGAGAATTGAGAGGACTGGGGAAATGTGTGGAGTTTGCAAGCCTGTTTGAAGCTGGCAGAGGGAGGTGTCTAGAGTACAAATGCCTTTTATTTTACCCTTCCCATTGACTTTTTTACCTGAGATTCACAAATTTAAACTGCACAACTCAAAGATTATTCATATATTCATAAGACTGTGAAACCACAACTACTACCCAGACAAAAAGGAGAAGAGGAGAGGGAGGAATCAGGAGGGATCTGTGAAGGAAGAAAGGTTTTTGCAAATGGGAAGTCTTTTCACTGTTGGGGACAGAGAGGAAGCTTCAGCACCTCAGAGAAGAATGCAGCAGAGGTATGTGGAGGGCAAAGTGGAGCAAGACCTATACAGAGGTTTGGTGCCAGCCAGCACTCCGCAGCATGAGATACTTGTCCACCTGGCAGCTGGTGATGGCAGAATTGGGTACTGAGGCTCAGATTTTGGAGGCAAGACCCTTGGGAAAGAACTGAGGTTAGTTATATGAAGAGATACTGTGTGGGGTGAAGTGTAGTGCTTCACAACTGTGCGAGTCTGAGAAGAAGCCTAGGCCTGCCAGAGAAGTAAGGAACCATTGTTAGATGGTGCACAGCGTGGCGGGGGGGGGGGGGGGGAAATCTGCCATATACATTTATTTTTCTCTGATCTCAATGGTATCAGGGCACTGCCTACAGAAGCTGCAGGGACAAGGATGAGCCACAGTTGACATCTTGAACTCCAGAGGCAAATGTAGACTGCTACCTTGCAAGGCACACCACTTCTGAAGATACTTCAATCTAGGACCAGCTTCCCTGGGAGAGAACAGGGCACACCACAGACTGTTAACACTTTCTGCGAGTCTCTGCTGTCTTAGGAAAATTCATACACAACCCAACCTGCTGTTACTGCCATATCTCACTGTGGCTTGAGCTAGTAAGTGTGCCCCAATCAGTCCAAACTTTCACCCCTTCTAACATAGGCAAGAAAAACATGACTGAGGGTGGCTCATGTGTAGAGGTAAGGGCAAAAGCAAAGCTGAACCCAAGGAGCTGTGTGGCTAAAGAAGAGGTACAGAAATATCTCTGTGCACCTGCAAAAATCCATGGATGAAATCCCTGTGATTGGGTTGCTAAACTCTGCACCTGTGGAATAGCTGAATGAACTCTGGGGGCAAGTACATATGGCAAGTGGGTCAGGTCAAAGTCGGGGCTACCCCAGCAATGCCCAGTGCACATTCTAGAGATCTACCTTGAGGTACTGGAGGGTCTCCTTTGGGACTATGCTTCACTGTAGTGGAAAGGACACTTACAGCTGAGGCCCTTGGAAAATATTACTATTATTTTTGTTTCCTTCGTTGCTTTCTTATATTTATCAATTTTCTATTGAAATTTTTAATAAATNCAGCTGAGGCCCTTGGAAAATATTACTATTATTTTTGTTTACTTCGTTGCTTTCTTATATTTATCAATTTTCTATTGAAATTTTTAATAAATTATTTTTCTATTTTACTTAACATTTTCTTGTTTTATCTTGTTGTTGTTTTTATTTTCTGAATTTCTTTTATGTTGTTGCTTTTGTTTATTTTCTGATTTGGTTTTGTTAGTTTTGTTTTTATTGCTTATTTGCATTTGGGGTTCTTCTATTTGGTTACTCTCTTGATTTTTGTTTTCTTTGTATTTTCTGTCTGTTTCTTCGTTTTTGTTTGTTTAGTTTTGATTTTAGTGTTTGTCTTGGGTTTTGCTTGCTTCCATTTACCTTTTTTTCTGTTGTTTTGTTACTTTTTTTTTTTTTCCATGCCACAAGGCTCGCTGGGTCTTGGCTCACTGGCTAGCATTTGGACATGATCCTTAGGGTGGGAGTATTGAGCCCAAGATATTGGGGCACCAGAGAATTTTTGGTCCCAGAAAATGTTAATTTGTGTAAGTTCTTTTGGTGGTATCCATCTTGACACTAAGACCTGGCTTCTCCCCACTGTATGCAAGTTTCAGTGCTGGGAAATTCATGCCAAGCAAGTAGCAAGTCCAGAAAACTGTCCCATACAGCTGCAAACAGGCTGTTAAAAGTTGTATTAAACTCAGATACCACAAAATACACCAATGAACATGACACTGCCTATAAAAGGGACAGGACTGACCTCTATGCACCAGAGCCCAGGGACAAGTCCCTCACAACAGAAAGTCTACACAACTCCCTATACCAACCTCAGCCACCAAGGGGCAAGAGGAACAATGACCCTACAGTCTGCAGAGAGGAGAACAAAAACACAGAAATTTAGACAAAGTGAGATGACAGAGATATGTGTCACAGATGAAGGAGCTAGGTAAAAACCCACAAGACCAAATAAACAAAGAGGAAATAGGGAATCTACCTCAAAAATAGTGACAATAAAGATGATCCAATCACTAAGAATTAGAATGGATGTATGGATTAAGAAGATACAAGAAATGTTTAACAAGGAAGTAGAGGAACTAAAAAACAGTGATGAAAAGCACAATGAATAAAATAAAATAAAATAGAAGGAATCACTAGCAGAATAACTGAGGCAAAAAGAATAGATAAATGAGCTGGAAGATAGAATGACATAAATAACTAACATGGAGCAGAATCAAGAAAAAGGAATGAAAAGAAATGAGGACAGTTCAGAAGCCTCTGGGACAACAGTAAATACTCCATTTGAATTACAGGGCTTCCCACGTGTTGAAGTAATATTCTACCTCTCAATGCAGGAGATGCAAGAGATGCAAGTTTAACCCCTGGGTTGGGAAGATTCCCTGGAGTAGGAAATGACAACCTCCTCCTATATGCTTGCCTGGAAAATTCCATGAACAGAGGATTCTGGGGGGATACAGTTCAGAGAGTCAGACACGACTGAGCAAGCAGACTAAGACAACTATTATTTGAGTTGTAAAGTGTAAAGCTTAGAAGAAGAAGAGGAAGAGAAAGCATCTGATAATATATTTGAAGAAATTATAGTCAAAAACTCCCCAAACACAAGAAAGGAAATAGTTACCCAAGTACAGAAACACAAAAAGAATCATAGGGAAGGAACCCAAGAAGAGACATGCCAAGTCACATATTAATCAAACTAACAAAAATTAAATACAATGAAAAAAAAAAAAACAAAACTAAAAGCAGCAAGGAGAAAACAATAAATAACACACAAGGGAATCCCCATTAGGTTATCCATCAGTTTTTCTGCAGAAACTCTGCAGGCCAGAAGGAAATTGTAAGATATATTTAAAGTGATGAAATGAAAAAGCCTAGAACCAAGATTACTCTGCACACCTAGGATCTCATTCAGATTTGACAGAGAAATCAAAAAAATTCACAGACAAGAAAAATCTAAGAATACTTGGCACAGCCAAAGCAGCTTTATCATAAACACTAAATGAACTTCTCCAGATGCAAAACACAAGAGAGGAAAAACAGCCTAAAGAAATAAATGAAAACAATTAAGAAAATGGTAACAGAAACATAAAAAGTCAAAGTGTTAGGCACCTAGTCATGTCCAACTCACTGTGACCCAGTGGACTGCTGCCCACCAGGATCCTCTGTCCATGGAATTCTCCAGGCAGGAATAGTGAAATGGATAATCATCCCCTTCTCCAGGGGGTCTTCCTGACCTAGGGATTGAACCCAGGTCTCCTGCATTGCAGACAGATTCTTTACTGTCTGGTCTAGCAGTGAAGCCCATATAAACGGATAATTGTTTAAACTTAAAATGGGCTTTTGATGGACAGGGAAGCCTGGTGTGCTGCAGTCCTTGGGGGGTCACAGAGTTGGACACAACTGAGCGACTGAACTGACTAAATGGGTTAAATGGTCCAAACAAAAGACACATATTGGTTGAAAGGATATAAAGCCCTTAGTGAAGAGCTAACTATCCTCAAACTTTTTCAAAAATTGTAACCCATTTGTGTGCTGTCTACCTATAAGAAATTCATTTCAGACCTAGGAACACATAGAGACTGAAAGTAAAAGAATGAAAAAAGATTATCCATGCATACATTTTTTTTTTTTTTTTTTTTTAAACCTGGAGTAGGAGAAGGAAATGGCAACCCACTCCAGTGTTCTTGCCTGGAGAAATCCCGGGGATGGCGGACCCTGGTGGGTTGCTGTCTATGGAGTCACACAGAACCGGACACGACTGAGTGACTTAGCAGTAGCAGCAGCGGCAACACTAATGTCAGACAAAATACATTTTAAAATAAAGACTATTATAAGAGACACACAAGGCCAATTACATAAGATCAGGGGATTGATCCAAGAATATTTATGCAAGCAAATTGGGAGCACTTCAGTTCATAAGGCAAAGTTTACCAGTCATAAAAGGGTAAATCAACAGCAGGGGACCTTAACACTTCACTTACACCAATGGACAGATTATCAAGACAATATTAATAAGAAAATACAAACCTTAAATGACACATGAAATGAGATAGAATTAATTTGTATTTATAGTACATTAAAGCAGCAGAAGACACTTTCTTCTCAAGTGCACAAGGAATATTCTCCATAATAGATCACACATTGGATGGCAAATGAAGCCTTAGTAAACNAATGAGATAGAATTAATTTGTATTTATAGTACATTAAAGCAGCAGAAGACACTTTCTTCTCAAGTGCACAAGGAATATTCTCCATAATAGATCACACACTGGATGGCAAATGAAGCCTTAGTAAACTTAAGAAAACTGAAATTGTATCAGGCATCTTCTCTGACCATGAAACAATAAGATTACAAATAAAATACATGGGACAAAACCTATAAAACAAAACAAAACAGAACGCATAGAGGCTAAGCAATATTCCACTAAATAATCAATGGATTACTGAAGCAATCAAACAGGAAATCAGAAAATACTTAGAAACAAATGAGAACAAAATAGAATGACCTGAAACCTATGGATGCAGCCAAAGCAGTCCTAAGATCGAATTTTATAGCAATAAAATCCTTCCTCAAGAAACAAGAAAAAATTTCAAATAAAAAATCCAACCTTCCACCCAAAGCAACTAGAGAAAGAAGAACAAACAAAACCCACTTACTAGAAGTAAAGAAATCACAAAGATCAGAGTAAATAAATGAAATAGAAATGAAGAAAACAACAGAAAAGATCAACAAAACTAAAAACTGATTCTTTGAAAAGATAAACAAAACTAATAAATCTTTAGACATTCCAATCAAGAAGAAAAAAGAGAGGACTCAAACCAATAAAATTAGAAATGAAAAAGATAAGTTACAATTGACATTGCAGAAATACAAAAGATCATAAAAGACTACTATAAGCAACTATATGCAAATAAAATGACAAGCTGGAAGAAATGGACAGCTTCTTAGCACGGTACAACTTTCCAAGACTGAACCAAGAAGAAATAGAAAATAAAACAGATCAACCACAAGTAATGAAACCAAAATTGTGATTAAAAATCTTCCGAGAAACAGAAATACAGAAACAAGTGATTTCACAGGCATATGCTCACAGAGAAGAGCTAACAACTATCTTTCTCAAAGTTTTTCAAATATTGCACATGGAGATACATTCCCTAACTCATTCTAAGAAGCCACAGTCACTCTGATACTAAATGCAAGGATATAAAAAACAAAAGAGAAAATGACAGATCCAATTCCCTGATAAACATAGACACAAAAATCCTAACAAAATAATAGATAAGAGAATCTAACACTACATTGAAAAGGTCATACACCATAATAAAAATTGATATCCAAGGAATGCAAGAATTATTCAATATACACAAATCAACCAATGCAATACTTGTTGCTTGTTGTCATTAGTTTGTTAAAAAAAATAATACAAATTAACAAATCAAAAGATAAAAACCATACGATTATCTCAATAGATGTAGAGGAAACTTTCAACAAAATTCAACAACAATTTATGACAGAAACCCTCCAGAAAATGGTCATAAAGGAATACTACCTCATCAGATGAAGGCCAATAACCGTATACTGTAAACCCACAAAAAACACCATTCTCAAAGGTGAAAACCTGAAAGCATTTCCAATAAGATCAGAAAGAAGACAAGGATGTCTACTCTCATCAGTCTTACTCAAAATATTTTGGAAAGTCATGGCCATGGAAATTTGTGAAGAAAATGAAATAAAGGAAATTCAAATTGGAAAGAAGTAAAACTGTCACTATTTGTAGGTGATACTATATTTATAAAACCATAAACACACATCACAAAAGTACTAGTGTATTTTTGTAAATCAGTGTATTTTTGTAATTGGTGTATTTGGTAAATTGTATGATACAAAATTAACACAAGGAAACAACTTGCATCCCCATGCATTAACAGTGAATTTCCGAAAGACATAAAGAAACAATCCCATTTACTATTGCAGCGAAAGGAATAAAATACAAGAAATAAAGTTACCTAGGAGGCAAAGACCTGTACTCAGAAAGCTATAAGTTTCTGACTAAAGAAATCAAGTTGACACAGGTGGAGTGATATACCATGCTCTTGGATTAAAAAAAATCACTCTTGTCAAAATTACTATACCGCCCTGAAAACAATCTAAAGATTCAAGACAATCCCTATCAAATTACCAATGGAAGTATACAAAGAATTAGAACAAAAGAATAAATTTGTATGGAAATATGAAAGACTCCAAATAGCCAAAGGGGAAAAAAAGAGAGAGAGAGAAAAAATCAGAAGACTGAAATATGGAGTTAAAGAATTCACACTCCTTGATTTCAGACTACCCAAGAAAGCTACTCTCATCAAGATTGTATGGTACTGGAACAAAAACAAATATAGATCAATGGAACACAATAGAAAGCCTTGAGATAAACCCACACATGTGTGATCATCTAATCTATGACAAAAAAGACAAGGATATACAATGAAATAAAGACAATCTCTTCAGTAAGCAGTGCTGGGAAAAACTGGGCAGCCTTATGTAAAAGAATGAAAATAGAACATTGGATGGCAAAAGGAGGAAGTTAAGAAACACCTGGAATAATGGGCAAATTTGGCCTTGGAGGAAAGAATGAAGCAGGGCAAAGGCTAACAGAATTTTTGTCAAGAGAATGCACTGGTCATAGCAAGCACCCTCTTCCAACAACACAAGAGAACATAACCAGATGGTCAATATTGAAATCAGATTGATTATATTCTTTGCAGCCAAAGATGGAGAAGCTCTACACAATCAGTAAAAACAAGACTGGGAGCTAACTGGGGCTCAGATCATGAACCGCTTATTGCCAAATTCAGACTGAAATTGGAAAAAAGTAGGGAAAATCACAGGGCCATTCAGGTATGACCTAAATCAAATCCCTTATGACTCGTCAGTTGAAGTGACAAATAGATTCAAGGGAATAGATCTGATAGAGGGCCTGAAAAACTATGGATAAAGTTTCATAACATTGTACAGAAGGCAGTGATCAAGACCATTCCCAAGAAAAAGAAATGGAAAAAGGCAAAATGGTTGTCTGAGAAGGCCTTACAAACATCTATGAAATGAAAAGAAGTGAAAGGCAAAGGAGAGAAGGAAAGATATACCCATTTGAATGCAAAGTTCCAAAGAATAGCAAGGAGAGATAAAGATTTCCTCGGTGATCAATGCAAAGAAACAGTGGAAAAAATAGAATAGGAATGACTCAAGATCTTTTCAAGAAAATTAGGAATACCAAGGGAACTTTTCGTGCAAAGATGGGCACAATTAAAGGATAGAAATGGTATGGACCTAACAGAAACAGAAAATAAAAAGAGGTGGCAAGAATACAGAGATGAACTACACAAAAAAGATCTTCATGACTCAAATAATCATGATAGAGCCAGACATCCTGGAATGTGAAGTCAAGTGGCCTTAGGAAGCATCACTACAAACAAAGCTATTGGAGGTGATGGATTTCCTGTGGAGCTATTTCAAATTATAAAAAGATGATGCTGTGAAGGTGTTGCACNCAAGTGGCCTTAGGAAGCATCACTACAAACAAAGCTATTGGAGGTGATGGATTTCCTGTGGAGCTATTTCAAATTATAAAAAGATGATGCTGTGAAAGTGTTGCACTCAATATGCCAGCAAATTTGGAAAACTCAGCAGTGGCCAGACGACTGGAAAAGGCCAGTTTTCATTCCAATCCCAAAGAAAGGAAATCCCAAAGAAAGGAAGTCCCAAAGAATGTTCAAACTACCTCACAATTGCACTCATCTCACATGATACCAAAATAATACTCAAAATTCTCCAATCTAGGCTTCAATCGTACATTAACTATGAACTTCCAGTCATGCAACCTGGATTTAGAAAAAGCAGAGGAACAAGAGATAAAATTGCCAACATGAATTAGATCATTGAAAAAGCAAGACAGTTCAAGAAAAACATCTACTTCTGCTTTACTAACGTTGCCAAAGCCTGTGACTGTGTGGATCACAGCAAATTGTGGAAAATTCTGAAAGAGATGGGAATACCAGACCACCTTACTTGTCCCCTGAGAAATCTGTATGCAGGTCAAGAAGAAACTTTTAGAACTGGACATGGAACAACAGACTGGTTCCAGTCGGGAAAGGAGTACGTCAAAGCTGTGTATTGTCACTCTCCTTATTTCACTTAAATGTAGAGTACATCATGAGAAACGTGGGGCTGGATAAGGCACAAGCTGGAATCACGATTGCCAAAATTAATACCAATAACCTCAGATATGGAGATGACACCACTTTTATGGCAGAAATCAAAGAGGAACTAAAGAGCCTCTTGATGAAAGTCAAAGAGGAGAGTGAAAAAGTTGGCTTAAAGCTCAACATTCATAAAAATAAGATTATGCCATCTGGTTACATCACTTTATGGCAAGTGGATGGAGACACAGTGGAAACAGTGAGAGACTTTTCTTGGATCCAAAGTCACTGCAGATGATGAGTGCAGCCATGTGATTAAAAGATGCTTGCTTCTTGGAAGAAAAAGTTATGATCAACCTAGACAGCATATTAAAAAGCAGAAACATTACTTTTCCAACAAAGATCCATCTAGTCAAAGCTACGGTTTTTATAGTGGTCATGTATGGATGTGAGAGTTGGATATAAAGAAAGCTGAGCAGTGAAGAATTGATGCTTTTGAACTATGGTGTTGGAGAAGACACTTGAGAGTCCCTTGGACTGCAAGGAAATCCAACCAGTCCATCCTAAAGGAAAACAGTCCTGATTATTCATTGGAAGGGCCTATTTTGAAGTTGAAACTCCAATAATTTGGCCACCTGATGGGAAGAACTGACTCATTGGAAAAGACTGTAATGCTGGGAAAGATTTAAGGTGAGAGGAGAAGGGGACAACAGAGGAGGAGATCACTAGATGGCATCATTGACTCAAAGGATATGAGCTTTAGTAAACTCTGGGTGTTGGCGTACTGTATAAAACACTGATGAAAGAAATCAAAGAGGACACTAATAGATGGAGAAATATACCATTTTCATGGATCAGAATAATCAATATAGTGAAAATGAGTATACTACCCAAAGCAATCTACAAATTCAATGCAATCCCTATCAAGCTACCAGTGGTATTTTTCACAGAACTAGAACAAATAATTTCAAGATTTGTATGGAAATACAAAAAACCTCGAATAGCCAAAGCAATCTTGAGAAAGAAGAATGGAACGGGAGGAATCAACTTGCCTGACTTCTGACTCTACTACAAAGCCACAGTCATCAAAAGAGTATGGTACTGGCACAAAGACAGAAATATAGGTCAATGGAACAAAATAGAAAGCCCAGAGATAAATCCACACACATATGGACCCCTTATCTTTGACACAGGAGGCAAGAATATACAATGGAGTAAAGGCAATATCTTTAACAAGTGGTGCTGGAAAAATTGGTCAACCACTTGTAAAAGAATGAAACTAGATCACTTTCTAACACCGCACACAAAAATAAACTCAAAGTGGATTAAAGATCTAAATGTAAGACCAGAAACTATAAAACTTCTAGAGGAGAACATAGGCAAAACACCCTCCGACATACATCATAGCAGGATCCTCTATGACCTACCCCCCAGAATTCTGTAAATTAAAGCAAAAATAAACAAATGGGATCTAATCAAAATTAAAAGCTTCTGCACAAAATTAAAAGCTTATATTTATAAGCAAGGTGAAAAGACAGCCTTCGGAATGGGAGAAAATAATAGCAAATGAAGCAACGGACAAACAACTAATCTCAAAAATATACAAGCAACTTATTCAGCTCAATTCTAGAAAAATAAACTACCCAATCAAAAAATGGGCCAAAGAACTAAATAGACATTTCTCCAAAGAAGACATACGGATGGCTCACAAACACATGAAAAGATGCTCGACATCACTCATTATTAGAGAAATGCAAATCAAAATCACAATGAGGTACCATTTCACACCAGTCAGAATGGCTGCGATCCAGAAGTCTGCAAGCAATAAATGCTGGAGAAGGTGTGGAGAACAGGGAACCCTCTTACACTGTTGGTGGGAATGCAAACTAGTACAGCCACTATGGAGAACAGTGTGGAGATTCCTTAAAAATTGCAAATAGAACTGCCTTATGACCCAGCAATCCCACTGCTGGGCATACACACCAAGGAAACCAGAATTGAAAGAGACACATGCACCCCAATATTCATCGCAGCACTGTTTATAATAGCCAGGACATGGAAACAACCTAGAAGTCCATCAGCAGATGAATGCATAAGAAAGCAATGGTACATATACACAATGGAGTATTACTCAGCCATTAAAAAGAATACATTTGAATCAGTTCTAATGAGATGGATGGAACTGGAACCAATTACACAGAGTGAAGTAAGCCAGAAAGAAAAACACCAATACAGTATACTAACACATATATATGGAATTTAGAAAGATGGTAATGATGACCCTGTATGCGAGACAGCAAAAGAGACACAGATGTGTAGAGTGGACTTTTGGACTCTGAGGGAGAGGGAGAGGGTGGGATGAGATGGGATAATGGCATTGAAACACGTATACTATCATGTAAGAAACGAATCGCCAGTCTATGTCCAATGCAGGATTCAGGATCCTAGGGGCTGATGAACGGGGAAGACCCAGAGAGATGTTATGGAGAGGGAGGTGGGAGGGGGATTCATGTTTGGGAATGCATGTACACCTGTGGTGGATTCATGTCAATGTATGGCAAAACCAATACAGTATTGCAAAGTAAAATAAAGTTAAAATAAAAATTAAAAAAAAAAATAAAGTCCATGGAGTCATAAAGAATGGGACACGACTGTGTCTGAACTGAACTGAACTAAAGAACATTGGTTAACACCATATGAAAGCTAAATTCAAAATAAGTTAAAGATTTAAATATAAGGAAAGACACTATAAAACTCTTAGATGAAAACATAGGCAAAATATCTGGCATAAATCTCAGCAAGATCTTTTTGACCCGCTTCACAGTGTAGTGCAAATAAAAACAGAAATAAACAACAAAAAAATTTTAATTAAACTTAAAAAGTTTTTGTGAAGCAAAGGCAGCCATAAACAAGATGAAAATACAACCCTCATAAATAGTAGAAAATATTTGCCAGTGAAGCATCTGACAAGGGATTAATCTCCAGAATGTACAAACAGCTCATGCAGATCTATTAGAAAAATAAAAATAGAAATAGAAATGGGTATAAGACAGACACAGAATTTTTTTCCAAAGAAGACATATGGATGGTCAACAAACATATTAAAAGATACTCAACATCATTAATCATCAGAAAATTCAAATCAAAAATAAAATGAAGTATTACCTCACACTGGTCAAGATGGCCATCACCAAAAAATCTACAAAGAATAACTGCTGGAGAGTGTGTGGCAAAAAGGGAACCTTTCTACACTATTGATGGGAATGTAAATTAGTGCATCCATTATAGGGAAAAGTATGGATGGTCCCTCAAAATCTAAACATATAAGTACCATATGACCCAGCATTACCACTCTTAGCCATATGAAAGTGAAAGTGGCTCAGTCGTGTCTGACTCTTTGTGACTACATGTACTTTACAGTCCATGGAATTCTCCAGGCCAGAATACTGGAGTGGGTAGACTTTCCCTTCTCCAGGGACCTTCCCAACCCAGGGATCGAACCCAGGTATCCTGCATTGCAAGCAGATTCTTTACCATCTGAGCCACTAGGGAAGCCCAAGAATACTGGAGTGGGTGACTATTCGTTCTCCAAAGGATCTCCCCAATCCAGGAATCGAACCGAGGTCTTCTGCATTGCAGGCAGATTCTTTACCAACCATAATTCAAAAACATATGTGGACTGCAATGTTCATTGCAGCACCATTTACAATAGCCAGGACATGGAGGCCACCTATGTCTATTCCTCAACAGAGGAATAGAAAAAGAAGATGTGGTACATCTATACAGCATGTTATTATCTAGCCATTAAAAGGAATGAAATTGTGCCTTTTCCAGAGGCATGAATGGACCTAGGGGACTGTCGTACAAGGTGAAGTAAGTCAGAAAGAGGAAAAATAAAAATCATACAATACCAGTTACATATGCAATCTAGCCAAATTATACAGATGAATTAATTTGCAAAGCAGAAACAGAGACCCACAGGTAAAGAATAAATGTAGGGACATCGAGGGACAAAGAGGTGAAATGAACTTGGTAATAGAGTTTGACATACATACGCTACTTTGCATAAAATAGATATAAGCAAAACCTATTGTATACCAAAGTCTTACTCTATTTAATATTCATATCGAATGAAATAGGGATATAATCTGGTAAACGGTGTGTGTGTGTGGCGGGGAGGTATACAGGAGACAGGGATCAAGACCATCCCCACGGAAAAGAAATGCAAAAAAGAAAAATGGCTGTCTGGGGAAGCCTTAAAAATAGATGTGAAAAGAAGAGAGGTGAAAAGCAAAGGAGAAAAGGAAAGATATAAGCATCTGAATGCAGAGTTCCAAAGAAAAGCAAGGAATAGGAAAGCCTTCCTTAGCAATCATTGCAAATAAATAGAGGAAAAGAACAAAATGGGAAAGACTAGAGATCTCTTCAACAAAATAGAGACCAAGGGAACATTTCATGCAAAGATGGGCTCGATAAAGGACAGAAATGGTATGGACCTAACAGAAGCAGAAGGTATTAAGAAGAGGTGGCAAGAATACACAGAAGAATTATACAAAAAAGATCTTCACGACCCAGATAATGACGATGGTGTGATCATTCACCTAGAGCCAGACATTCTGGAATGTGAAGTCAAGTGGGCCTTAGAAAGCGTCACTACGAACAAAGCTAGTGGAAGTGATGGAATTCCAGTTGAGCTATTTCAAATCCTGAAAGATGATGCTGTGAAAGTGCTGTACTCAATATGCCAGCAAATTTGGAAAACGCAGTAGTGGCCACAGGACTGGAAAAGGTCAGTTGTCATTTCAATCCCAAAGAAAGGCAATGCCAAAGAATGCTCAAACAACCACACAGTTGCACTCATCTCACACGCTAGTAAAGTAATGCTCAAAATTCTCCAAGTCAGGCTTCAGCAATACATGAACCTCCAGATGTTCAGGCTGGTTTTAGAAAAGGCAGAGGAACCAGAGATCAAATTGCCACCATCTGCTGGATCATGGAAAGAGTAAGAGAGTTCCAGAAAAACATGTATTTCTTATTTATTAACTATGTCAAAGCCTTTAACTGGGTGGATCACAATAAACTGTGGAAAATTATGAAAGATATGGGAATACCAAACCACCTGACTTGCCTTTGGAGAAACCTATATACAGATCAGGAAGCAACAATTAAAACTGGACATGGAGCAACAGACTGGTTCCAAATAGGGAAAGATGTATGTCAAGGCTGTATATTGTCACCCTACTTATTTAACTTCTATTCAGAATACATCATGAGAAATGCTGGGCTGGAAGAAGCACAAGCTGGAATCAAGATGCCAGGAGAAATATCAATAACCTCAGATATGCAGGTGACACCCCCCTTATGGCAGAAAGTGAAGAGGAACTAAAACGCCTCTTGATGAAAGTAAAAGAGGAGACTGAAAAAGTTGGCCTAAAGCTCAACATTCAGAAAACGAAGATCATGGCATCTGGTCCCATCACTTCTTGGGAAATAGATGGGGAAACGGTGGAAACAGTGTCAGACTTTATTTTTTGGGGCTCCAAAATCACTGCAGGTGGTGATTGCAGCCAGGATATTAAACGACACTTGAAAAGTTATGACCAACCTAGATAGGATATTCAAAAGCAGAGACATTACTTTGCCAACAAAAGTCCGTCTAGTCAAGGCTGTGGTTTTCCAATGGTCATGTATGGATGTGAGAGTTGGACTGTGAAGAAAGCTGAGTGCCAAAGAATTGATGCTTTCGAACTGTGGTGTTGGAGAAGACTCTTGAGAGTCCCTTGGACTGCAAGGAGATCCAACCAGTCCATTCTGAAGATCAGCCCTGGGATTTCTTTGGAAGGAATGATGCTCAGGCTGAAACTCCAGTACTTTGGCCACCTCATGCGAAGAGTTGACTCATTGGAAAAGACTCTGATGCTGGGAGGGATTGGGGGCAGGAGGAGAAGGGGACAGCATAGGATGAGATGGCTGGATGGCATCACCGACTCAATGGACGTGAGTTTGAGTGAACTCCGAGAGTTGGTGATGGACAGGGAAGCCTGGTGTGCTGTGATTCATGGGGTCGCAAAGAGTCAGACATGACTGAGTGACTGAACTCAACTGATCCTTAAACTTTAGATACATTTGGACATTATTGTTGTCTTTAAAATAATGAAGTCTTTTATCTTCTTGCCAAATTAGCCTAGATGAAATCTTCAGGGAAATGATGAGTAGAATTTGTGAGAATAAACATTCTTATATTGTTCCTGATCTCAGAGAGGAATTTTTTGTCTTTTGTTAGTTTTTAACAAAAGACTTTTCTGTTTCTTTTAAGATGGTCATGTGAGTTTCATATTCTATCTTATTAATAATGTCTATTATATTGACTATTTTCCTATACTGAATAAGTCTTACATTATTAAGATTAACCCCACTCAGTCACAGTGTATAATCTTTTTTATAAATGACTAGATTTGTTTTGTCAATATTTTTTTCCGGATTTTTACATTTATTTACTTTTCATGTGGTATCTTTTCTTGGTTTTGGTTTTAGGATAATACTGGCTTTTTAGAATAGGTTCTGAATTTTCCATTGTTTTTGGAAGCACTGGAGAGGATTAGTGTTAGTCTTTAAATATATGGTTGATTACACCAGTGAAGCCATCTGGCTTGAGGGTATTATTTGTGGGTAGATGCAGTTTTTTTTTGTTTTTGTTTTTGTTTTTTTTTAAATTACTATTTCAATCTTTACATATTCTAGATTCTGCTTATTGTATGTGTGTGTTCCATTGTGTCCAACTCTTTGCAACCCCATGAACTGTAGCCAAAAGGATCCTCTGTCCATGGGGTTTTTCAGCCAAGAATACTGCAGTGGATTACCATTTCATTTTCCAGGGTATCTTCCCAACTCAGGGATCAAACCTACATCTCCTGCATTGCTGTCAGTTTCTTTACCTCCGAGCCAAAGAGGAAGCCTGGATTTTGCTTATGTCTCAGCCTTATTGCATGGTATTTTTCCTGTTTCCACTAGTGTTCATTAAGGCTAGCCTCATTTTTATTACTTCAATAATCCAAATGCTCAGATCAATGTCTTTACACATGTTGTTTCCTCTGGCTAGAATCTTAAAGCATTAACTAATTGATAATATTCTATGTGCTATTCATTTTGATAATAGCTTCACATATTTTATCTGAACAACAATGTTTTATAATCTAGGAAAACTGAGGACTAAAGAGGTTAATTACTCATCCAATATACATAGATAAGAAAATGTTGAAAAATTGGATAATTAATTACTTTTGTTATACACTGGCTCATGTCTTATCTACTATATAATACAGACAGAATTTAAATCATGTCCCTGCGATTCCAGAATCCAACACTTAACCATTTTACTATTTTGCTACCATATTATGAGTGTCAAATGTAATGACACAAGTAATCCTACTTACACAATGCAAACTTTCCTTAGATATTCTAAGCTGCATCTTGCTATTGGAAGATTATAGATGGTTAGGTTGTTTAAGTTGTGTAGTGTGGGAAATATCTTTGCTCTACTTCTCAACTTCTGGTTTAAATGCCATTTCTCCCTTAGATCTTATACTCAAAGTAATGTGTGTGTGTGTGTGTGTGTGTGTGTGTGTGTGTGTGTGTGTATTGTGCTCTTCCTGCTACAATTTTTGCACATGCTCTTTTCATTGATTCAAGTGTCATTATCAGAATGAAGCAAGTCCATACTTATTTTTCTTAATTATATTTTTATCAAGGTAGAATGCTTAAAATAAAATCTATGTAACAATATTTTAAGTACAATACAATATCATTAGCTTCAGGGACAATGTTTTATAACAGCTCTCTAGAACTTATTTATCTTGCATAACTGAGACTTTACACACATTGATTAGTATCAGTTCAGTTCAGTTCAGTCACTCAGTCGTGTCGACTCTTTGCGACCCCATGAATCGCAGCACGCCAGCCTCCCTGTCCATCACCAACTCACGGACTTCACTCAGACATACGTCCATCGAGTCAGTGATGTCATCCAGCCATCTAATCCTCGGTCGTCCCCTTCTTCTCCTGCCCCCATCCCTCCCAGCATCAGAGTCTTTTCCAATGAGTCAACTCTTTGCAAGAGGTGGCCAAAGTACTGGAGTTTCAGCTTCAGCATCATTCCTTCCAAAGAAATCCCAGGGCTGATCTCCTTCAGAAGCGACTGGTTGGATCTCCTTGCAGTCCAAGGGACTCTCAAGAGTCTTCTCCAACACCACAGTTCAAAAGCATCAATTCTTTGGTGCTCAGCCTTCTTCACAGTCCAACTCTCACATCCATACATGACCACAGGAAAAACCATAGCCTTAATTAGACAGACCTTAGTCGGCAAAGTAATGTCTCTGCTTTTGAATATGCTATCTAGGTTGGTTATAACGTTCTTCCAAGGAGCAAGCGTCATTTAATATCCTGGCTGCAGTCACCATCTGCAGTGATTTTGGAGCCCAAAAAATAAAGTCTGACACTGTTTCCACCATTTCCCCATCTATTTCCCAAGAAGTGATGGGACCAGATACCATGATCTTTGTTTTCTGAATGTTGAGCTTTAAGCCAACTTTTTCACTCTCCTCTTTCACTTTCATCAAGAGGCTTTTTAGTTCTTCTTCACTTTCTGCCATAAGGGTGGTGTCATCTGCATATCTGAGGTTATTGATATTTCTCCCGGCAATCTTGACTCCAGCTTGTGTTTCTTCCAGTCCAGCATTTCTCATGATGTACTCTGCATAGAAGTTAAATAAGCAGGGTGACAATATACAGCCTTGACATACTCCTTTTCGTATTTGGAACCAGTCTGTTGTTCCCGTGTCCTGTTCTAACTGCTGCTTCCTGACCTGCATACAGATTTCTCCAGGCAGGTCAGGTGGTCTGGTATTCCCATTTCTATCAGAATTTTCCACAGTTTATTGTGATCCACACAGTCACAAGTCTTTGGCATAGTCAATAAAGCAGAAATAGATATATTTTTGGAATTCTCTTGCTTTTTGCATGATCCAGCGGATGTTGGCAATTTGATTTCTGGTTCCTCTGCCTTTTCTAAAACCAGCTTGAACATCAGGAAGTTCACATTTCACATATTGTTGAAGCCTGGCTTGGAGAATTTTGAGCATTACTTTACTAGCATGTGAGATGAGTGCAATTGTGCAGTAGTTTGAGCATTCTTTGGCATTGCCTTTCTTTGGAATTGGAATGAAAACTGTCCTTTTACAGTTGTGTGGCCACTGCTGAGTTTTACAAATTTGCTGGCATATTGAGTGGAGCACTTTCACAGCATCATCTTTCAGGATTTGAAATAACTCAACTGTAGTTCCCTCACCTCCACTAGCTTTTTCCGTGGTGATGCTTTACAAGGCCCACTTGAGTTCACTTTCCAGGATGTTTGGCTCTAGATTAGATATCATACCATCATGATTATCTGGGTCGTGAAGATCTTTTTTGTACAGTTCTTCTGTGTATTCTTGCCACCTCTCCTTAATATCATCTGCTTCTGTTAGGTCCAGACCATTTCTGTCCTTTATCGAGCCCATCTTTGCATGAAATGTTCCCTTGGTATCTCTAATTTTCTTGAAGAGATCTCTAGTCTTTCCAATTCTGTTCTTTTCCTCTATTTCTTTGCATTGATTGCTGAGGAAGGCTTTCTTATCTCTTCTTGCTATTCTCTGGAACTCTGCATTCAGATGCTTATATCTTTCCTTTTCTCCTTGGCTTTTCACCTCTCTTCTTTTCACAGCTATTTATAGGGCCTCCCCAGACAGCCATTTTCCTTTTTTGCATTTCTTTTCCATGGGGATGGTCTTGATCCCTGTCTCCTGTACAATGTCACGAACCTCATTCCATAGTTCATCAGGCACTCTATCAGATCTAGGCCCTTAAATCTATTTCTCACTTCCACTGTATAATCATAAAGGATTTGATTTAGGTCATAGCTGAATAGTCTAGCAGTTTTCCCTACTTTCTTCAATTTGAGTCTGAATTTGGTAATAGGAGTTCATGATCTGAGCCACAGTCAGCTCCTGGTCTTGTTTTTGTTGACTGTATAGAGCTTCTCCATCTTTGGCTGCAAAGGATATAATCAGTCTGATTTCAGTGTTGACCATCTGGTGATGTCCATGTGTAGAGTCTTCTCTTGTGTTGTTGGAAGAGGGTATTTGCTATGACCAATGCATTTTCTTGTCAAAACTCTATTAATCTTTGCCCTACTTCATTCCATATTCCAAGGCCTAATTTGCCTGTTACTCCAGGTGTTTCTTGACTTCCTACTTTTGCATTCCAGTCCCCTATAATGAAAATGACATCTTTTTTGGGTGTTAGTTCTAAAAGGTCTTTTTAGGTCTTCATAGAACCATTCAACTTCAGCTTCTTCAGTATTACTGGTTGGAGCATAGACTTGGATAACTGTGATATTGAATGATTTGCCTTGGAAATGAACAGAGATCATTCTGTTATTTTTGAGATTGCATCCAAGTAATGCATTTCGGACTCTTCTGTTGACCATGATGGCTACTCCATTTCTTCTGAGAGATTCCTTTCTGCAGTAGTAGATATAATGGTCATCTGAGTTAAATTCACCCATTCCAGTCCATTTTAGTTCGCTGATTCCTAGAATGTCAGTGTTCACTCTTGCCATCTCTTGTTTGACCACTTCCAATTTGCCTTGATTCATGGACCTGACAGTCCAGCTTCCTATGCAATATTTCTCTTTACAGTATAAGATCTTGCTTCTATCACCAGTTATATCCACAGCTGGATATTGTTTTTGCTTTGGCTCCATCCCTTCATTCTTTCTGGAGTTATTTCTCCACTGATCTCCAGTAGCGTATTGGGCACCTACTGACCTGGGGAGTTGCTCTTTCAGTATCCTATCGTTTTGCCTTTTCATACTGTTCATGGGGTTCTCAAGGCAAGAATACTGAAGTGGTTTGCATTCCCTTCTCCAGTTGACCACATTCTGTCAGACCTCTCCACCATGACCTGCCCATCTTGGGTTGCCCTGTGGGCATGGTTTGGTTTCATTGATTTAGAGAAGGCTGTGGTCCTAGTGTGATTAGATTGACTAGTTTTCTGTGAGTATGGTTTCAGTGTGTCTGCCCTCTGATGCCCTCTTGCAACACCTACCATGTTGCCTGGGTTTTTCTTACCTTGGGCGTGGGGTATCTCTTCACAGCTGCTCCAGCAAAGCACAGCTGCTGCTCCTTACCTTGGACAAAGGGTATCTCCTTACCACTGCCCTTCCTGACCTTCAACGTGGGATAGCTCCTCTAGGCCCTCCTAAGCCCACCCATCTTCATTTTATCCTTTCCTCCTAGTGCCTGGCAATCACTATTCTACTCTGGTTCTATGAAACTAACTAACTTAGATACCTCATATAAGTGGAATTATGCAATATCTGTCCATCTGTTATTGACTTATTTTACTTACTTAACATAATGCCCTCAGAATACAGTGATATTGTTACATATTCAGGATTTTTTAATGTGCATCATTCAATTTCATGTATTATTTCTAATTTTATTTCAGTTTTATTAAGGTATAATTGACATACAATACTGTGTAATATCAAAATGTACATCATGATGACTAGTGGTACATATATAATGAAGAGATCACCACAATAAGTTTCGTTAACATTCATCATCTCATATACATTTTTTTAAAAAATGAATTATTTTCCTTATGATGAGAACTCTAAGATCTAACCATTTAATGTTCAAACACACCATACAGCAGAGTTACCTATAGTTATCATACTGTACATTATGCCTCTAGTACTTATTTATCTTCTGGCTGGAGGTTTTTTTTCATTTTGACAACCTTCATCTGTCCTCCCATTCATCACACCTCTGCCTCTGGTACCACAAATATGATTTGATCTTTTTTCCTATGAACTTCATTTGGTTTTATATTCCATATAAAGATAGATCATATAAATTTGCCTTTCTCTATCTAACATTTCACTTAGCATAAGGCCCTAAATGATCATCCACGTTGTTGCAGGTCCTGATACTAGGAAAACATTAAATGTCATCTCTCTTTGATTTATATTTCTTCTTCATACATATGTGTATAAATATATTAATAGATTTTTGGTTTTACAACATTTGCATGTAAGAGTTCTTGGTATTCTGTTTTACTTCTTTCTTGAAGCAGAAAAATAGCTCTCTTTTAATTTTAAAATCCTGACTTTTTGTTATATACATGCAACAAGAATAAAAAAAAACATGAATTATAATATCTATCAACAATATGTTATGCAAGATTAGACAAATGATAGATTTCATATATGTGAAAAGGGCTGTTTGGGGAAAAACTATGTAAACCTCATTGTATCTCAAGTATTTTGTATATCTTAAGAAAAGCTCTAGAACATCTTTCAAGTAAAATATGCATTCATATATGTAGATCTAGATCTATTTATATCTAGCTATAATTTCATAATTTCACAAGCATTCTTAAGCTAATTTATGGATAACTCTGAGTTCTTTTGACAGTATGTTAATAAATCTAATCTAGCTGCTATCTCTTTTCTATGAAGGATAATGCTGTATTAATGTAATTAAGGCTATGAACTATACATTTTCCAAAATCACCTTTTCTGTATGATTTTGAGCCAGAGTAAAGCAAATTTCCCAGCTTAATTTCACTTTCCTTTGCTCTGTCTCCAGCTTGTCATCCCTACTACTGGCCCTATTGATCAACAGTGGCCCCAGGCCCACCAACCAAATCCTTGACACAGAGATATGATACTTACACTGAGACAACAGTGTCTCTTAAACATTGTTACATTTTCCTTTTCATAGTTCTTTGATGGTCTAACCCAACTGTTTTTTGTTTTTTTTTTCTACATGAATGTGCAGGCTCCAATTTAACTACTTACACTAATTCATCTGCTGAGTTGGGTATTGACTTTTTCCAATGCTCCAACTCTCCCTTTCAGTCTTTCATTTCCTACTATAAGCCACTCATTCCCACAATACTTACTATTTCCTAATTTTCAAGTAAATACTGACTAATACACTTAAAATATTTGTAGTACTTCATGATTGTATTGTCTCTGAACTTTTCTCATTAATTGTAATTTACTTGATGTAATGACTTCTTGAGGAAATTTAATTCAAAAAGATGCTTGCAGTTCTCTCATATAAAGCGATTCTATAAAGCTGAAAATGACATTTAGAAGGCAGTGCAGGAAGGAAAAAAAAATGGGCATTTTCTCCCAAATAACAGAATTTTATGGCAGCCTTAAGTGTAGACAAANTTTGTAGTACTAAGCAGATGCCTAGTAGGGAGCCAAAGTTTCATCATGATGAGATATTTGATGGGGCTGGGAGATCGATGAATGCGTTGTTTACAATTTTTATTAGTGGGTGGCTTTTTCGAATGTTAGTCATTTGTGTTCTTGTAGTTGAATAACAATGATGGTTTTTCATATCATTAGTCGTGGTTAGATTCCATCCAAGAATAATGATAACATACACTGTATTTATTTTGAGTATTATTTTTGTGGTTGGTTTTGTAGGGTTCTCTTCAAAACCTTCACCTATTTATAGGGGATTGGGTTTAATTGTGAGTGGTAGAGTTGGTTGTGGTATTGTATTAAATTTTGGTGGGTCTTTCTTTGGTCTAATGGTTTTCTTAATTTATTTGGGGGGTATGATAGTGATTTTTAGTTATACAACGGCTATAGCCACGGAACAGTATCTTAAGATTTGAGTTTCTAATAAGACTGTTTTAAGGGCCTTTACTACTGGCCTGTTGGAGTTTTTGATGGTTTATCATGTATTGAAGGATGGGGAGATGGAAATTGTATTCAAGTTCAATGGTTTGGGGGATTGAGTAATTTATGATACAGGGGATTCTGGATTTTTTAGTGATTAGGCTATACGAATTGTGGCTTTATACAGTTATAGTACTTGGTTGGTTATTGTGACTGGTTGATCTTTGTTAATTGGTGGTGTGGTTATTATGGAGATTACTCGTGGAAATTAAATAGGATTATACTGATGAGGATTGTGACTAGGAAAGAGAGGAAATATCATTTTATTAGGCCTTTTTGGCTTGTAACCATAGTGGATGTCTTTATTTGGATTAGTGAGGTGATTTTTGGTAAAATTTTTTCTAGTCAGATTAGGTCATGAAAGGAAGATGCTGATTTTTAGCTTATTGTTAAGTTTATGTAGGGGGTTAGGTGGTGCATGATTGTAGGGTAATATCCTAATAGTTAGAGAATTTAAAGACATTTGATGGGTAGTTAAATTTTAGGTTATGGCTTATGTTGCTAATTTCTAGCACTAGAATGAAGCCTAGGATTGTAACTGCTAGGGCTATTATTTTTAGATAATAAGGTATGGTTATTTGGGGGAACTATTGTTGCAGGAATGTTGCTGGAGATAATAAATCCTGCAAAAAGGCTTCCAAATAGTAGACATTTAATTGAGTTAATTAGGAAGGGGTTATTTTCATTAATGGGCTTCCCTGGTGGTGCAGAGGTTAAAGCGTCTGCCTGCAATGTGGGAGACCTGGGCTCGATCCCTGGGTCAGGAAGATCCCCTGGAGAAGGAAATGGCAACCCACTTCAGTATTCTTGCCTGGAGAATCCCATGGATGGAAGAGTTTGGTGGGCTACTATGGTCCATCGGTCGCAAAGAGACGGGCACGACTGAGCAACTTCACTTTCACTTATTTTCATTAATAATAATCAGGGCTGGGAATCGGGGTTGTCCTAGAAGTGCAAATAAAATAATACAAGTACTGTAGATAGCTGTAAAAGAGGTTGCGATTAGTGTTATTAAAAGGGCTCAGGCGTTGGTATATGATGTGTTGGCGGATTCGATGATTAGGTCTTTAGAGTAAAATCCGGTAAGGAAGGGTATTCCTGTTAGTGCGAGACTGCCAATAATGAGGGCTGTTGTGGTAAATGGTATAGCTTTGAATAGGCCTCCTATTTTTTCGAATGTCTTGTTCATCATTTAAGCTGTGAATAATAGAACCAGAGCATATAAATAATATGGCTTTGAAGAAAGCTTGGGTACAGATATGGAGGAATGCTAGGTAGGGTTGGTTAAGGCCAATTGTTACTATTATGAGGCTTAGTTGGCTGGATGTAGAGAAGGCAACATTTTTTTTTTAATATTATTTTGGGTAAGGGCACATATTGCTGTAAATAGTGTGATGATAGCCCCTAGACATAGTATAATGGACTGGGCAAATTTGTTGTTCTCTGTTAATGGGTAGAAGCAGATTAGTAGAAAAATGCCTGTTACTACTATTGTACTTGAGTGAAGTAGTGGTGAGACAGGGGCTGGGCCTTCTATTGTGGAGAGTAGTCATGGGTGTAGGCCAAATTGTGTGGATTTTCTGGTTGCAGCTAATACTAGGCCTATTAGTGGTAGATTGGAGTTATCTGGGTTTAGTATAAAGATTTGTTGAAGATCTCAGGTGCTGAGGTTAGCTAAGAATCATGCTATTGCCAGGATAAATCCAATATTGCCAATGTGATTGTACAAGATTGCCTGTAGGGCTGTTGTGTTTGCATCTGCTTGTCCATATCATCATCCAATAAGTAAGAATGATATAATTCCAACTCCTTCTCAGCCAATGAATAGTTGAGATTGTTCATGGTGACAAGAATAAGTATTGTGATGAGGAACAAGAGTAGATATTTGAAGAATTGATTAATGTTGGGGTCTGAGTGTATAGATCATATTGAGAATTCTATGATGGATCATGTAATGAGTAGTGCTACTGGGACAAATATTACTGAGAAGTAATCTATTTGGAAGCTAAGTGATAGTTTAAGAGTTTGGATAGTTAGTCAGTGTCAGTTTGAAATAATTATTTCTTGTCCTGTGTGAATAAACGTTATTGTGGGGATTATACTGGTAATGAAGGCACATGAGGTAGTTGTTTTTACATAAAGTGGGTAATTGTAGGTTTTGTAGGTTATTATGATGGGCACTATTAGTAAGAATAGTGTGGTTAATGTGAAGAAAGAGAATATGTTTATTACTTTTATTTGGAGTTGCACCAATTTTTTGGTTCCTAAGACCAAAGGATAACTACCATCCTTTAAAAGTTTGAAAAAGCCATGCTGTTAGACATGGGGACATAGAATTAGCAGTTCTTGTGTACTTTTTCAGTAAATAAGAAGATAATAGGCTTCTATTGTTAGATTCACAATCTAAAGGTTTTTTTTTTTTTTAACTATATTTACAGTACAGGGGTCCTAGAATAATTTTTGGGTTTAGGAATAGAAGTAATAGGGGTAAGATGTGTAATGATATGAGTGCATTTTCTCGTGTGAAGGAAGGTGAAATGTTGATATGGTGGGTGTATTTTCCTCATTGTGTTGTAGTTAACATGTAAAGGGAGTATAGGTCAGTGATTACTATATTTAATCCTATTAAAATAATTGTAATATTGGGTCATGAAAAGGTTAATATTACTACAAACAGCTCTCCAATCAGGTTGATTGCTGGGGGTAGAGCTAGGTTAGTTAGGCTTGCTAAGAGTCATCAGGTGGCCATTAGTGGGAGAAACGTTTGTAGGCCTTGGGCTAGAATTATTATTCAGCTATGAATTCGTTCATAGTTGGAGTTTCCCAGGCAGAAGAGTATGGAGGATGTAAGGCCATGGGCAATTACTAGGGTGGTGGCTCCTATGTAGCTTCAAGGTGTTTGAATAAGAATAGCTGCAATAACAAGTGCCATGTGGCTAACAGAGGAGTATGTGATGAGTGACTTTAGGTCTGTTTGGCGAAGGCAAATTGAGCTAGTCATGATTATGCCTCACAGGGATAATATAATAAATGGATATGCTATAAAGTTGGTTACTGGATTTAGGAGTGATGTGATTTGTAGTATGCCGGCATCCTCCTGGTTTTAATAGGATTGCTGCAAGGACTATAGAGCCTGCAATGGGGGCTTCTACATGGGCTTTAGGTAGTCAAAGGTGGAGGCCATATAATGGTATTTTTACTATAAAAGCTATTATGCATGCTAGTCATATGAAGACATTTGATCAGGAATTAGGCATTGGTTGCACTCAGTATTGAAGCATTAGGAAGTTTAGAGATCCTACTGTGTTTTGTATATAAACTAGTGCAACTAGTAGGGGTAAGGAGCCTGCTAGTGTATAGAACAGGAAGTAGAGGCTGGCATTTAGGCGTTCTGTTTGGTTTCCTCACCAGGTAACGATAATGAGTGTTGGGACTAGTGTTGCTTCAAATAGGATGTAAAAGAAGATTAGTTCTATAGCGGTGAAGGTTATGATTAGGAATAGTTGTAATAAGATTAATATAGTAATAAATAGTTTTTTTTTCAGGTAAGGTTTCCTTTTGATAGGTGGTGTTGGCTAGTTATTAACATCAAGGGAAGAAGTCATATAGTTAGAATTAATAGTGGCATGGATAAAGAGTCGGGAAGAAGGCTAGTGAGAAGTTAAGGCTATTATCACTAAACTGGTTTATGAGAAGTAGACTTGTAAGGCTGATTAGCAGGCTATGTATTAGAGTTAATCCAGATTACGTTATTTTTTGATAATCAGGTTAGGGGCATAAGTATAACTGTGGGAATAATATATTTTAGCATTGGAGTAGGTTAAGATTTTGTACATAATCAGTACCATATGTGTTTGATACCATTATTAGTAGAGATAGGCCTAGTGCTGCTTCACAGACTGTGAAAACTAGTAAGATGATGGGTATTATACTGGCTAGGGTAAAATGTGAATTTAAGATTATCAGGGTGGCTATAACAAATAGGGATAATATCATCCCTTCTAAAAGGATGATATTAGGTGGGATCGATATATTAACAATCCTGCAAGAGATACTGTGAATGCAATTATAATATTTATATATACTAGGGACATTTGGTAATCATGAATTTAATCATAATCTAATGATTTATTTTGTTTTAAACTAAATACCATATTCAGTTCATTCTAGTCCTTTTTGGGTTCATTTGTAGGCTAGGCTTACAGCCAGTAGGAGAATTAGGAAAAGGGCTATGGTAAGTATTGTGTTTAGGTTTGTTGTTTGTGAAGCTCATGGCAGTGTTAGAAGGAGTACAATTTCTAGGTCAAATAGAAGTAATGTAATGGCTACTAGGAAAAATTTTATGGAGAAAGGAAGGCGGGTTGATCCTATGGGATCAAATCCACATTCATATGGACTTGTTTTTTTCTGAATATACATTTAGTTGAGGGAGTCAGAATGCAATAATAACAAGTAGTGTGGCTAGTATAAGATTGATTAGAAGGGCTAATATTAGGTTTATTATTCTTTTTCAGGTTAGACCAAAACTAACTGATTGGAAGTCAGTTGTACTAATTAATTCTAAAAGAATATGAGTCTCATCAATAGATAGAAACATAGAGGAAAAGTCATACTATGTCTACAGTGTCAATATCAGGCAGCAGCTTCAAAGCCGAGGTGGTGGTTAGAGGTGAAATGAAATTTTAGTTGGCAGAAGAAACAGACAATTAAGAAAGTGGATCCAATAATGACGTGGAGGCCATGGAAGCCTATGGCTACAAAGAAGGTTGAGCCATAAACCCCATCTGAGATAGTAAAGGGTGCTTCATAATATTCTGAGGCTTGTAATAATGTAAAATATACACCTAGTGCGATGGTAATAAATAGGGCTTGTAACATGTGGCTGTGATTCCCTTCTATAAGGCTGTGGTGGGCTCGGTAATGGAGACTCCTGAAGCTTAATAGGACAGAGGTGTTGAGTAAAGGAACTTTTAGGGGATTAAGTGGGAGAATAACTGCTAGGGGTCAGTAGCCACCTATTTCAGGTGTAGGAGCAAGGCTTGAGTGGTAGAGTGCTCAGAAAAATCCAGTAAAGAACAAGACTTCAGAGATAATAAAAAAGATTATTCCATAGCAAAGGCCTTTTTGGATTGTTGGGGTATGATGTCCTTGAAAGGTACTCTTCTTGGACAGTATCTTGTCATCACTGGTATATTGTGAGCATATTTGTTGTTAAGCTGAGCATTAGTAAGGTTGTTGAATTGAAGTGGAATCATATGATTTAAGTCAGATGTTATGAAGAGGGCAGACAAGGCCCATGTAAGGGGTCAGGGGCTTGGGTTTACTATATGATAAGCATGGGTTTCGTGTGTCATTATGTGTTATCATGCAAGGATAGGCTAAATAGGAGGGTAAATACATAGGCTTGAATCATAGCTACAGCAAATTCAAGAATTGTTAGTAGACCTAGAACAATAAATGTAATAAGAGCTGTTGTAGCGCTAATGTTTATTAGTGTGAGTGTGGCTCCTCCAATTAAGTGAATTAATAAGTGTCCTGCAGTAATGTTAGCTGTTAATCGTAGGGCAAGGGCTACTGGTTGAATGAAGAGACTAATGGTTTCGATAATAACTAGCACTGGGATTTAATGGGGTTGGTGTTCCTTGTGGTAAGAAATGGGCAAGTGAAGCTTTAGTTTTGTTGTGAAAGCCTGTAATTACAGCTCCTGCTCAGAGAGGGATGGCCATGCCTAAATTTATTAATAGTTTTGTGGTCATTGTAAATGAGTGAGGCAGTAGACATAGTAGGTTTGTTAATCCAATAAATAGAATTAAGGATATTAGTATTAATGTCCATGTTTGTCCTTTGGAATTGTGGATACCCATAATTTGTTTTGATACAAGTTGAAGCATTCATTGTTGAAGGGAGACAAGGCAGTTTATTTACTAATCAATTTGATGCTGGGAATAATAGACTAGGAAATAGGACAATATGAGTGATAAGGGGGAGGCCTAGGATTATAAGGGAAATGAAAGAGGCAAATAGATTTTCATTCATTTTGTTTCTCAAGGGGTGTTTTGTTTTGGTATTTTAGTTGATGTCAGTTCTGGGCTATAGTAAAAATTGTGTTTTGAAATTTTTAGTTGAAAGATAATAAAAAGAACTAGGAACATTGATAGAATTATTGTAAGTCATGTTGATGTGTCTAGTTGTGGCATTACCACCAAGGAGAGTATCATGCTCTCAATCTCTAGCTTAAAAGTTTAGTGCTGATATAGCTTCTTGGTGATTTTACAGTATTGATGCAGATCATTTTTCAAAGTATTTTAGTGGGACTAGTTCAAGAACAGTTCAGTTCAGTTCAGTTGCTCAGTCGTGTCCGACTCGTTGCAACCCCATGAATTGCAGCACGCCAGGCCTCCCTGTCCATCACAATCTCCCGGAGTTCACTCAGACTCACGTTCATCGAGTCTGTGATGCCATCCAGCCATCTCATCCTCTGTCGTCCCCTTCTCCTCCTGCCCCCAATCCCTCCCAGCATCAGAGTCTTTTCCAATGAGTCAACTCTTCTTCGCATGAGGTGGCCAAAGTACTGGAGTTTCAGCTTTAGCATCATTCCTTCCAAAGAAATCCCAGGGCTGATCTCCTTCAGAATGGACTGGTTGGATCTCCTTGCAGTCCAAGGGATTCTCAAGAGTCTTCTCCAACACTACAGTTCAAAAGCATCAATTCTTCAGCGCTCAGCCTTCTTCACAGTCCAACTCTCACATCCATACATGACTACTGGAAAAACCATAGCCTTGACTAGATGGACCTTAGTCGGCAAGATAATATTTCTGCTTTTGAATATCCTATCTAGGTTGGTCATAACTTTTTTCCAAGGAGTAAGCGTCTTTTAATTTCATGGCTGCAGTCACCATCTGCAGTGATTTTGGAGCCCCCCAAAATAAAGTTTTGTCTGTTAGTAGTACTGTAATACCAGCCTCTAATACGGGAAGTGAGAGAAGCAGTAATACCACAGTGATTAGTATGGATCACACAAATAGGGGGGTTTGATATTGTGATATTCAAGGGGCTTTATATTAATAATTGTTGTAATAAAATTAATAACTCCTAAAATTGAGGAAACACCCGCCAGGTGTAAAGAAAAAATGGTTAGGTCTACTGAGGCTCCTGAATGGGCCAGATTACCTGCCAGAGGTGGGTACACAGTTCAGCCTGTTCCTGCCCCAGCTTCGACTATAGATGATGCCAGAAGTAGTAGGAAAGAGGGAGGGAGGAGTCAGAAGCTTAAATTGTTTATTTGGGGGAATGCTATGTGGGGGGGTGCGGGGGTGGGGCGCGGTGGCTGGAGAAGGAAATGGGAACCCACTCCAGTACTCTTGCCTAGAAAATTCCATGGACAGAGGAGCCTTGTAGGCTACAGTCTATGGGGTCACAAAGAGTCGGACATGACTGAGCAACTTCACTTATGTCGGGGGCACCAATTATCAGAGGGACTAGTCAGTTACAGAATCCTCCAATTATGATTGGTATCTCTATAAAGAAAATTATTACCAATGCATGTGCGGTTACAACTACATTGTAGATTTGGTTGTCTCCGAGTACGGTTCTGGGTTGACCTAGTTCAGCGCCAATTAGCAGGCTTAGCGCTGTTCCTACTATGCTGGCTCAGGCACCTAATAGTAAGTATACCAATATCTTTATGATTGGTTGAGAATAATCAGCCGTTAATGAACATAGGTAGAATGGCTGAGAAAAGCATTAGACTGTAAATCTAAAGAAGGAGTTTTAATTCCTCTTTTTACCAGGCCCTGTGGTGAATTCACACGTTGAATTACAAATTCAGAGACGCAGCTTCAATTCTGCCGGGGCTTCTCCCGCCTTTTTTTTTCCTCACGGCAGGAGAAGTAGATTGAAGCCAGTTGATTACGGTATATAGCTGTTAACTAAAATTTCATGAGGATGGAGCCCATCAATCTAGTGAGGATTTAGCTTAATTAAAGTGGTTGATTTGCATTCAATTGATGTAAGATGTGATCTTGCAATTCTTATCAGGAATTACGTAAATTATATTTGCTTAGGGCTTTGAAAGCTCTTGGTCTATTTAACCTAAATTCCTATTCTAGTATTGATAGAATTGGTGTGAGTGATACAACTATTGTTGGTAGGAGGGTTATTTGTTTTATGGTAGAGAATTGTTTTATTTTTATGTTGTTTGTGGAGGGAAATATTGTTAATGCAGTGGAGTATGTGAGTCATATATAAAAATATAGATTTAGTAGTGCTGTAATTGCTATAAGGGTGGGTAGGATGATATTGTCATTTTTTGTTATTTCTTGAACGATTATTCACTTTGGTATAAATCCTGATAGTGAGGGGAGTCCTCCTATTGATAAGAGGGTGATGAGAACTAGGACTGTCTTAATGGGTGCTTTATTTCATGTGTGATACTGATAGGGTAGTAGTGGTTCAGTTGGCTATAAATAGTGTAAATATAGCAGAGGTTATAATAATGCAAATAACTAAATTTAGTAATATTATAGTGGTATTATATAGTAGGACTGCTGTTATCCAGCCTATGTGAGCGATTGATGAGTAGGCTAAGGCTATGATTTTTCATAGTTGGGTTTGGTTTAGTCCCCCTCAGCCTCCAATTATAATTGATAAAATTGATAGGGTTAGGATTAGGTTTAGGTTGATGGATGGGGAAATCTGGTAGAGTACAGATATAGGTGCTAGTTTTTGTCATGTAAGCAAGATTAGGCCAGAAGATAGGGAGATGCCTTGTGTTACTTCTGGGACTCAGAAGTGGAATGGGGCTATGCCTAATTTTATGGTGAAGGCTATTGTTATAAGTATAGAGGCTGCTGGGTTGAATAATTTTATTACAGTTCATTAACCTGAGAATATTAAGTTAATAATGACAGCTATTATTAGTAATATTGAGGCTGTTGATTGGGTCAGGAAATATTTAGTGGATGCTTCTGTGGCTCGTGGGTTGTATTTTTTTATTATAATAGGAATGATGTCAGGTATGTTTATTTCAAATGCAATTGAGATGAGTAGTCAGTGGGAGCTACTTAGAACAATAATGGTTCCTAATATAATAGTTGATAGAATAATAAAGATAATTGGGTTTATTAGTGTGGGAAGGATATAAACAAATATTTTTGGGGTATGAGCTTGATAGCTTAATTAGCTCACCTTACTATTAGAATTTGCATGAAGAGTTTTGGATTCTTAGGAGTAGGTTCAATTCCTATAGTTCTAGAAATAAGAGGACTTAAACCTGTATTATTTACTCTATCAAAGTAACTCTTTTGTCAGACATATTTCTTATGTTTGTGGAGGGATGTGTGATAGGAGAATAGGTACTGATACATGTCACATGCATAGGATACATGTCACATGCATAGGGCCAGTGTTAGGGGTAAGAAACTTTTTCATAGTAGGTATATTAGATGGTCATAACGGAATCAGGGAGAGGATGCTCGGATTCATAGGAAGGTGATTGTGAGTAGTAATGATTTGATGATAAAGTTGATGATTTGATGATAAAGTTGATTGTGCATGTGGCATGCATGGGGTGTGAAATGCTTCTAGAAATAGAATTCTTGTAAAAATATTTATTATAATGATGTTTGCATATTCTGCTATGGAAAATAGGTCAAATGGCCCTGCTGCGTATTCTACGTTAAAGCCTGAGACTAGTTCTGATTCTCCCTCGGTAAGGTCGAATGGTGCTTGGTTTGTTTCTGCTAATGTTGAAATAAATCATATTATTGCTAGAGGTCATGCTGGGAAAATCAGTCATACTTGTTCTTGTGTAATAATTAATGTGGAGAGGGTGAAGGATCCGCTTATTAGGAGTACTGATAGTACTGGTATAACACTGGTAGTATTACTTCATATGAGATTGTTTGTGCTACTGCTAGTAGGGCTCCGATTAGTGCATATTTTGAGTTGGAGGCTAAGCCCAATCAGAGGATTGAGTACACAGCTAGACTTGATATGGCTAATATAAATAGGACTCCCAAGTTTATGTTGATGAGGGGGTAGGGTGTAGGTAGGGGAATTCACATGTTTAAGGCTAGGCTTAGGGCTAGAATAGGTGCTAGAATAAACACTGAGATTGAGGATGTGGCAAGTCGTAATGGTTCTTTAGTGAAAAGTTTGATTGCATCAGCAATGGGTTGGAGTAGGCTGTTTGGGCCTACATTTGAGCCTTTTTGGAATTGTGTGTAGCCTAGGACTTTTCGTTCCACTAGTGTGAGAAATGCCATGGCTAGAAGAATGGGGACAATTAGCATTAGAATATTAATTATAAACATTTTGTTAAGGACAGGATTTGAATCTCTGAATATAAATGTTTAAGTTTTATGCAATTACTGGGCTCTGCCACCTTAACTAAGCCCTTTTCTAGGGCAGGATTTGTTTGTGAGATTAACTAAGATAAGGTCATTAATTGATTTAAGGCGTTTTTGAAGTTGGCCTTATTTCTCTTTTCCTTTCGTACTGGGAGAAATACATAATAGATAGAAACTGACCTGGATTGCTCCAGTCTGAACTCAGATCAGATAGGACTTTATTGTTGAACAAATGAACCTTTGATAGTGGTTGCACCATCTGGGTGTCCTGATACAACATCTAGGTTGTAAACCCTATTGTCGATATGGACTCTCGAATAGGATTGTGCTGTTATCCCTAGGGTAACTTGTTCTGTTGATCAAATTTTTGGATCAATAAGCGATAGTGTGATTTGACTTGTGGGTCTAGTCTTTAAAATCGCTTGGAGGATTTTTTGTTCTTCGAGGTCACCCCAACCAAAACTGCTACTCCATAAAGAGTGTTGTTGTCCCTTAACGGTTGAGTTTGTTTTCTTTGGGCTAGTTAAAGCTCCATAGGGTCTTCTTGTCTTATTAGTTTATTCCCACCTCTTCACGGGAAGGTCAATTTCACTGATTGGAAGTAAGAGACAGTAAAACCCTCATGTAGCCATTCATACAAGTTCTTATTTAGAGAACAAATGATTATGCTACCTTTGCACGGTCAGGATACCACGGCCATTTAACAGTCGTCACTGGACAGGCAGTGCCTCCAATACTAGGGATGCTGGAGGTGATGTTTTTGGTAAACAGGCGGGGTTTGTGTTTGCCGAGTTTCTTTTACTTCTTTTAATCTTTCCTAAGGTGCATTCCTGTGTTGGATTAACAGTGTAATTAATAAATTATTTATTATTGGGTTATTTTTATTTACTGTTAATAGTCAAGATATTATCAGATACTGACTTAAACTTATGCAGGGAGAAAATGTTTCTTGTTACTCATATTAACATTATCATTTCTATTTTATAATAGATTAGTCCAGTATTAGGGCTAGGAGTTAGTTGTTTGTTATTGGGATTAGTATTATTTTTATTGTTGAGCTTTAACACTTTCTTAATTGACGGCAGCTTTTAGGCCTACTATGGTGTTGTTGGATCGTACTCTCTATTCAAGGTTGTATCCATTTTTAAAAGGCTGCACCTTTTTAGACTAACTTTTAAAGATACAGTGAGATTTATTTGGATTTTTGGTATCTTTAAAGCTGAACTGAAATTCATTTTCTGGACAACCAGCTATCACCAGGCTCCTTAGGCATGTCACCTCTAGTTACAAATCTTCTCACTATTTTGCCACATAAATGAGTTGGTTCTTAATAAACTGTTCATAGGTAGCTCGTCTGGTTTTGGGTTACTTAGCTGAAATTTGTTTTGTTAAGTTTTTTGCTAGTTTAATTCGTTATGCAAAGGTACAAGGGGTAATCTTTGCTTTTTTGTACTTTAGTTTTTTCTTTCATCATTCCCTTGTGGTACTTTCTCTATAGCACTGAATTTAGAATTTCTATCTCCTATACTTTAAATTGGAGGGTGAGTGTTTTGTTTTTTCTTATTTTGGTTATTTAGTTAGAAATGAAGTTTTGGGCTAGGTTTAGTTCAAGATATTCATAGTGTGTAAAATCTTCTAGATGTAAACCAGGTGCTTTGCTTAAGCTATATCTTGATTTGTCCAAGCACACTTTCCAGTATGCTTACCTTGTTATGACTTGTCTCCTCTCATATGGTTGGTGCGTGTAAATAGATTTGAGTGCGTCGTATTTATTTGAGGAGGGTGACAGGCTGTGTGTGTTTGCTTCATGCCCTAATTCAACTAAGCATTCTATTCTTAGTTTACTACTAAATCCTCCTTTGGTCATTAGTTTCATAATAACTTTCATATTGGGTTTTCTTAAGATAGAAAATGCAGCCCATTTCTTCCCACTCCACAGGTTACACCTTGACCTAACGTTTTTATGTATTATGATTATGCTTACTTTTGTTCCTTTTTAGGGTTTGCTGAAGATGGCGCTCTATAGACTGTATTAGCAAGGATTAGTGAGGTTTATCGGGGTTTATCGATTATAGAACAGGCTCCTCTAGAAGGGTATAAAGCCCCGCTGAGTCCTTTGAGTTTTAAGCTATTGCCGGTAGTACTCTGGCGAATAATTTTGTTTCTGTAATTATTTGTGTTTAAGGCTAAGCATAGTGGGGTATCTAATCCCAGTTTGGGTCTTAGCTATAGTGTATCAGCTATTGTAGAGTTACTTTCGTCATTTATTTTTATTATAATTACGGCTTTTTGCAGCTTAATTAGAATTTAACTCTATCTGATGTAGTGCTTTAACAGGTTTTATGCCGTATTCCGGTTAGCTTGGGTTAATTGTACGGCCGCGGTGGCTGGCACGAGATTTATCAACCCTAGTCAATATGACTTAGTCAAACTTTCGTTTATGGCTTAATTTTTGTCACTGCTGTCTCCCGTGGAGGTGTGGTTAAGCAAGGTGTCATGAGCTACAGATGTGTACTTGATATCAGCTCCTCTTAGTCTTACTGACCCAGAGGGCATTTTCACCAGGGTGTGGATGCTTGCATGTGTAAGTTTATTAAAAGTTAACAGGAAGGCTGGGACCAAACCTATATGTTTATGGAGTTAATACACTCATCTAGGCATTTTCAGTGCCTTGCTTTAATTTTATGCTACATTAACTATGTGTCATGAGGGAGACCCAGGCACTAATATACTTACTTCGATTGGAGTGCCAATTTGAGTATTGAAAATGCAATGTTTAAATAAGTAACTAGGGAGAAGCATGTTAAAAATGGTGGTAGATATTTAAGGGGGAGGGGGAACGGGGGGGGCGGAATGAGTGATGTATAATATAATGTTTATGTTCTGCGACCATTGACTATGATGCTCGTGCTTACCGTTATGGTGATGCTCAAGATGCAGTTAAGTCCAGCTACAATACATGCTCCAGGTCAGGGCCTCTGATGGCCATAGCTGAGTCCAAGCATCCCCCAAAATTAAAAAATACCAAATGTATGACAGCAGTTATGTGTGAGCATGGGCTGATTAGTCATTAGTCCATCGAGATGTCTTATTTAAGAGGAAAGAGTGGGCTATTTTAGGTGAGATGGCCTTGAAGAAAGAACCAGATGTCTGATAAAGTTAATTAAATAGTGACCCCCACAGTTGATGGGCCTGGAGCGAGAAGAGGGATCCCTGCCAAGCGAGTTGCTGGTTTCACGTGGCATGGTGATCAAGCTCGTTATCTAGTGGACGGGATATGAATGTTGTTAAGAATGGATTTGACTTAAATGTGCTATGTACGACCAATAATTACATGTACTATGTACTGTTATAGGTATTATGTACTTGCTTGTAGGCATAAGGTATACAGTGTAATGTACTATATACATATTATGTCTATATTACATTAATATTATGTACTTGCCTATATGCATGGGGCATATAATGTACTATATACATACTATGTTTTTGTTACATTAATATCATGTACATACCCTGCTTGAAGTACTGTTCTATGTAATATGTACATGAAAAAGAAGCATGCACTGTTGGGTGATAGCAGCCACGGTGTGCAAGGTTGTGAAGTGTGAAGTTTGTGTTGGATTGTTAAAAGTTTTGATAGTATTCTAATGAGGCTCTTAATGTTTGTGAGCTTATATTCATAGTGCTTCAGGGAATAGTTTAAACAGAACTTCAGCTTTGGGTGTTGATAGTGGGGCTATAGTTTCTTCCTTGAGTTTTAGGGAGGTTAATTGTTCTCCTTCTCTGGCTTACAAGACCAGTGTATTTAATGTACTACAAAGACTTGTCTTCATTTTAAGAGATTATTTTTGACTGTGCTAGCTATTGGTATTAGTACTAGGATGAGGAGAAAATATATAATAGATGCTGATTGTCCAATAATGATATATGGGTGTTCAACTGGCTGCCCTACAATTCATGTGAGCATCAGCAGGTCTGCTACTAAAATTCAGAATAGGCATTGACTAACTGGTCGGAATATTATGCTTCATTGTTTAGATGTATAGTGTAGGGGTATAAGGATTAGAATTAGGATTGAGAGAACTAGGGCCAAGACCTAGTTCTTGTTCTCTTCCTGATGAATTTCGTGTGTGTTTTAGAGGCAGTTTTAAATATCACCACCTTTTATTTTTAGAATGCTGATTTCAGTTTACCAGCTTAGGCACATTGCAAGTATTAAATAGCATGGCGTGCATCATGATCTAAGCTGGAACATGTATTCTGGCCACTGTATTATTTATTTACATGTATTAGACAAAGAACCTAAAATCAAATTATCTATATATGATGGAAAGATGCAGTGAACATGACTGTCCTATGTAAACAGATTGTATTTCAAAGTTGGCCTCAAATAATTTTTATTGGTCAATAGTTGATGGTATCATGACTGTGTTCCTTAAAATGAGTAGTAGTTTGTTTTTTTTCTTTTCTTTTCCCCCTAAGTGAACCATTTGGTGGCATTAGCATGCACTATATATGCTACTTTTATGTAAAACCAGGTACATTTCCCCCTGTTTTCTATCTGCCTATTAAATTTAAAAGCATGTTCCTTTAGCAATTTGCTCTTAAAATTGTCTTTTCTCTTGACTTTTGCTTTGTGTTGACCCACTTTTGATCTCAGGGTTTCCTATATTTATCACAACTTATTTCAAAGGGGTTCTAATCATAGGTCTTGAACATAAGATAGGAATATTATAAGTAACTATTTTGTTAAAGGCTGAGTGAAAAAAATGACGTAGTTTTACTTGAAAGTTGAAAAAAAGTTTTTTCAAAGACCTTTTCAAATTGTTTCTTTTGTAAGATTTCTCAAAAAAATTAAAGGTCTCATAGATGTGATTTTCATTCAGCTCTCTTAAATTTTTACCCAAGTTATATTAATGCAAATCTAATCTTGGTGTTAATTGACTATTTTTTAAAGTTATTATTATTTATATTTTTCTGTGATTGCAGTTTCCATTCTGTGTGCCCTCTGATGGATGAGAATAAGAGGTTTGTGCATGCTTCCTGATGGGAGGGGCTGGCTGTGGGGAAAATGCTGGCAAGGCCAGGATCAGTAAATATTTAATCAAATGTTCTGCTGGTGGGTGGGGTTGTATTCCCTCCCTGCTCCAGAGTTTGGCCTGAGACCACACTATGGTAGCGATAATGGTGACTTCCTCCATTATGCCAACATGCTAAGTCTCCCACGATGCTGTCAGTGCCTCTGACCACATGACAGGCTACTGTCAACCCAACCTCTGCTGCAGACTCCCAAACACACACAGCAAGTCTGGCTCAGTCTACTGTGGGGTCACTGGTCCTTTCTCCTGGATCCTGATGTGCACAAAGTTTTGTTTGTACCCTCCAAGACTCTATATTTCCCCAGTCCTGTGAAAGTTTTATAAAAAGAAAAAAAAAAAAAAAAAACACTGACATTCAAAGTCAGATTCCCTAGGGATTCTCATTCCCTTTGTTGGATCCCCAAGTGGGCAAGTCTGTCGTGGGGCCTAGAACTTTCACAGCAGTGCAAGAACTTCTTTGGTATAATCATTCTCCAGTTTGTGGATTGCCTACAAGCAACTCTATAGTGGGGCTGATGGTGACTTCCTCCAAGAGGACTTATGACACATGCCTTACCTCCCAAGACTCTGTTGGCAGAGACCCTGTCACTGTGGCAGATGACTGCTGACTCATGCATCCTCAGGAAACCCTCAAACACACACAGGCAGGTCTGACTCAGTCTCTTGTTGGGGCCACTGCTCCTTTCCTTGGGTCTTGATGCACATAAGGTTTTGTTTGTGCCCTCCAAACTAACCAAAATGACCACATGGATCACACTTTCATGTAACTTAATGAAACTATTAGCCATGCCATGTAAGGCCACCCAAGAGAGATGGGTCATGGTGGAGAATTAAGCACCAGAGAAGGGAATGGCAAACCACTACATCATTCTTGCCTTGAGAACCCCAAGAACAGTATGAAAACACAAAATGATATGATGCTAAAGATTAAATCCCCAGGCTGAGAGGTGTTCAATATGCTACTGAAGAAGAGTGAATAAATAGCTCCAAAAGGAATGAAGAGGATGGACCAAAGCTGAAATGATGTCCAATTATAAATGTGTCTGTGGTGAAAGTAAAGTCCAGTGATTTTAAAATATATATATATATATAGTGTAGGAATGTAGAATGTTAAGTCCATGAATAGAGGTATATTCAGTTCAGTATAGTTCAGTTCAGTCACTCAGACATGTCCAATTCTTTTTTTTTTTATATAATTTTTATTTTTACTTTAGTTTACTTTGCATTACTGTATTGGTTTTGCCAAACATTGACATGAATTCACCACGAGTGTACATGTGTTCCCAAACACGAATCCCCTCCCATCTCCTACCCCATACCATCCCTCTGGGTCCTCTCCTTGCACCAGTCCCAAGTATCCTGCATCCTGCATCAGACATTGACTGGCGATTCGTTTCTTACATGATAGTTACATGTTTCAATGCCATTCTCCCATCTCATCCCACCCTTTCCCTCCCTCCCTCCCCTAGAGTCCAACAGTTCACTCTATAGATCTGAGTCTCTTTTGTTGTCTCGCATACANGTAAGACCAGAAACTATAAAACTCCTCGAGGAGAACATAGGCAAAACACTCTCCGACATAAATCACAGCAGGATCCTCTATGATCCACCCCCCAGAATTCTGGAAATTAAAGCAAAAATAAACAAATGGGATCTAATCAAAATTAAAAGCTTCTGCACAACAAAGGAAAATATAAGCAAAGTGAAAAGACAGCCTTCTGAATGGGAGAAAATAATAGCAAATGAAGCAACAGACAAACAACTAATCTCAAAAATATACAAGCAACTTATGCAGCTCAATTCCAGACATGTCCAATTCTTTGCGACCCCATGAATTGCAGCACACCAGGCCTCCCTGTCCATCACTTAATCCCAGAGTTCACTCAAACTCATGCCCATCGAGTCAGTGATGCCATCCAACCATCTCATCCTCTCTCATCCCCTTCTCCTCCTGCCCCCAATCCCTCCCAGCATCAGAGTCTTTTCCAATGAATCAACTATTCACATGAGGTGGCCAAAGTACTGGAGTTTCAGCTTTAGCATCATTCCTTCCAAAGAACACCCAGGGCTGATCTCCTTTAGAATGGGTTGGTTGGATCTCCTTGCAACCCAAGGGATTCTCAAGAGTCTTCTCCAACACCACAGTTCAAAAGCATCAATTCTTTGGCGCTCAGCCTTCTTCACAGTCCAACTCTCACATCCATACATGACCACAGGAAAAACCATGGCCTTGACTAGACAGACCTTAATCGGCAAAGTAATGTCTCTGCTTTTGAATATGCTATCTAGGTTGGTCATAACTTTTCTTCCAAGGAGTAAGCGTCTTTTAATTTCATGGCTGCAATCACCATAGGCTGTGATTTTGGAGCCCAAAAAAATAAAGTCTGACACTGTTTCCACTATTTCCTCATCTATTTCCCATGAAGTGATGGGACCAGATGCCATGATCTTTGTTTTCTGCATGTTGGGCTTTAAGCCAATTTTTCACTCTCCTCTATCACTTTCATCAAGAGGGTTTTTAGTTTCTCTTCACTTTCTGCCGTAAGGGTGGTGTCATCTGCATATCTGAGGTTATTGATAGTTCTCTGGCAATCTTGATTCCAGCTTGTGTTTCTTCCAGTCCAGCATTTCTCATGATGTACTCTGCATAGAAGTTAAATAAGCAGGGTGACAATATACAGCCTTCACGTATTCCTTTTCCTATTTGGTACCAGTCTGTTGTTCCATGTCCAGTTCTAACTGTTGCTTCCTGACCTGCATACAGATTTCTCAAGAGGCAGGTCAGGTGGTCTGGTATTCCCTTCTCTCTCAGAATTTTCCACAGTTTCTTGTGATCCACACAGTCAAAGGCTTTGGCATAGTCAATAAAGCAGAAATAGATGTTTTTCTGGAACTCTTTTGCTTTTTCCAGGATCCAGCGAATGTTGGCAATTTGATCTCTTGTTCCTCTGCCTTTTCTAAAACCAGCTTGAACATCAGGAAGTTCACAGTTCAAGTATTGCTGTAACCTGGCTTGGAGAATTTTGAGCATTACTTTACTAGCATTTGGGATGAGTGCAATTGTGTGGTAATTTGAGCATTCTTTGGCATTGCCTTTCTTTGGAATTGGAATGAAAACTGACCTTTTCCAGTCCTGTGGCCACTGCTGAGTTTTCCAACTTTGTTGGCATATTGAGTGCAGCACTTTCACACTATCATCTTTCAGTATTTAAAATAGCTCAACTGGAATTCTATTACTTCTACTAGCTTTGTTCGTAGTGATGCTTTCTAAGGGCCACTTGACTTCACATTCCAGGATGTCTGGTTCTAGATGAGTGATCACACCATCGTGATTATCCACATCGTGAAGATCTTTTTTGTACAGTTCTTCTGTGTATTCTTGCCACCTCTTCTTAATATCTTCTGCTTCTGTTAGGTCCATACCATTTCTGTCCTTTATTGAGCCCATCTTTGCATGAAATATTCCCTTGGTATCTCTAATATTTTTGAAGAGATCTCTAGTGTTTCCCATTCTGTTGTTTTCCTCTATTTCTTTGCATTAATCACTGAAGAAGTCTTTCTTATCTCTTCTTAGTCCAATTAAATAAATATAATTCCCATTTATAGACCAGGCCTTGGAAGCTAATTAAGTTTTCTGAAGGTCTATGGTTTTTAAATGCCAAGACTTGGATTAAAACTCAGATATTTCTAAACCAGAAGCCATTCTATTTATCAAAATACCATAAATATTACACAACTAGGAAGTGATAAACTAAACTAGGATGGGAGCTGAAACCAGTTATGTGCATCTCAGACATTTATTCATTAGATAGCTGGGTAGTATGAAATTTCATTTTAATAGGCAACTTCATGGCAGATACAACATCTTTAATGCCCTTCACTCTGAATGCTACATGAATACAAAATTAACTAGAGACAGAAATACACATATGCATATAAGAATAAAAGCATTTAAAGAAAAAAGTCTTCTTAGAACCTATTTTGTGTCTATTGAAAATGTAGTTAACAGCATAAACCTCAAGGTTCCAGGCTCCACAAATGTGGCATAAATGAAGTGTTCTGTTACTGAATGGAGAAGGAAATGGCAACCCACTCCAGCATTCTTGCCTGGAAAATATCATGGATGGAGGAGCCTGATAGGCTACAATTCATGGGGTCTCAAAGAGTCAGACACGACTGAGCGACTTCACTCACTTCAATTTCTGTTACTGAAAGAGTGTAGTATTCAACAATTATTTCAGTGATTTATACCTATGCATTGTCACTTTCCTGATGTTTCTGAACGTTGGAAATTTGAAAGGTTAGAGTCTTTAACTGGAATGAAACTTGACACTTGTGTAATGAGAGACGCAGTGTGGCATGAAAAAGAATAAAGTAAGCTTGGAGTCAGTCAGATACCTAAGTTCAAATGTAATGAAAGCCATTTTTAGCTGTGAGATTTTGACTATATGAGTCTAAAACTCATCACACTGGTTAATGCAATGGAAATAATCAAGATCTTAATAAGATTAAAAATAATTTATGGGAAGTCCTTGGCATGCAATAGCTATTCAACAAAGAGCAGCCACTATTATACATCCTAACTCAATCATTCTTGCCTGGAATTCCATCCACTTTCATTACTAGGGAACTTGTTTTCATTTCTCATACCTCAGTAATACTATCCATTCTCCTTTGAATGTCAGCCCTAGGCACTCAGAAAGAATTAGAGGTTCAGCCTTTGCCTGCTAATATCACTTTTCATTTGCTTGGTAATAGCACTGTCACTCATGCATGCTTACCTTTCCCATTATCATGATCACAAGACTGTTAGCTCTGGAAGGCAAAAACTATCTGATTCATATTTCTATCACTAGATGTTTGGAGTTCCTACTCTGTCAATAAATACCATGTGCTATATGCTGATGCCACATTTTGACAGTGATGTTATGTCTTAAATCAAACACTAGCTTAAATCATGGAAGAACCTGGTAACTTTGGATTATGTGACACAAATAGTTTATCTGAATACATACCTCAGTTTTAACTGGAATAACAATAGATGACTTTATGAAGTTTTGAAGCTTTGGGAAGCTATAGGATAATAGAGATCGATGGGATTTTAAGATCATCTGGCTGGTCCTTTGAAAATGGCAGATTAGAAGGGCGTATGCTCATCTCCTGTGAGAGCACCAAAACCACAGCTAGCTGTTGAACAACCATCGACAAAAGGATGCTGGAACCTACCAAAAAAAGATACCCCAAGTCCAGAGAAAAAGAAGAAGCCACAGTGAGATGGTAGGAGGGGCACAATCATGATGAAGCCCAGTGGGATCTGATTATAAGACTTCTATAGGTCTGTGGGAAACAGAGATTCCAGGCTTGAAGAGCCTGCACACAAACAAAACATTTTGTACACCAAGACTCAGAGGAAAGGAGCAAAGCAGCAGTGACCCCATAGGAAACTGAACCAAACCACCTCCTAGTGTTGGAGGATCTACTGTGGAGGCATGGGTCAGCAGGGGCTCACCACAGCAATGGGCGCACTGGCAGCAGCTGCCTGGGAGGAACCCCTTTGGCATAAATATACTTGGAGGTCACCATCCCAAATGAAGGGACAAGATAAAACCCCAGAAAAACAGCTAAATGAGGTGGAGATAGGCAATCTTTCAGGAAAAGAATTCAGAATAATGATAATGAATATGACTGAGGATCTCAGAAAAACAATGGAGGCAAAGATTGAGAAGACACAAGAAATATTTACCAAAGATACACAAGAATTAAAGAACAAGCAAATAAAGATGAATAATTCACTAGAGGGAATCCATAGCAGAATAATTGAGGCAGAAGCATGGATAAATGACCTGGAGTACAGAATGGTGGAAATCACTGTCACAGAACAGAATATACAAAAAAGAATGAAAAGAAATTAAGACAGTCCAGAAGACCTCTGGGTCAACATTAAATGCATCAACATTCACATTATAGGGGTCCCAAAAGGAGAAGAAATAAAGGATCTATGAAATATTTGAAGAGATAATAGCTGAAAACTTCCCTAACATGAGAAAATAAATAATTAACCAAGTCAAGAAGCATGGAGAGTCTGAGGCAGGATAAACCCAAGGAGGAACACATTGAGACACATAGCAATCAAGCTGAGAAAAATTAAAAACAGAGATCAAATATTAAAAGCAACAAGGGAAACACAACAAACAACATATAGGAACTCCTATCAGGCTATTAGCTGATCTCTCAACAGAAACACTACAAGCCAGAAAGGAATGGCACGATATATTAAAGTGATGAAAAAGAAGAACCTACATCCAAGAATACTCTACCCAGCAAGACTCTCCTTCAGATTTGATGGAGAAATCAAAAGCTTTCCAAACAAGCAAAAGTTAAGATAATTCAGCACCACCAAACCAGCTTGCCAACAAATGCTAAAGTAACTTCTCTAGGCAGAAAATGAGAGAATGAAAAGCCTTACCTACAAAAAATAAAACCAAAATAATTAATAAAATGGTAGTAGGATCACATATATCAATGAACACTTTAAATGTAAATGGATTAAATGCACCATCCAAAAGACATAGACTGGTTGAGTAGATGCAAACATGTGCATGTATGCACTTCTGCTTATCACATCACTCTTCTTGACCCCCTAAATTGTAAGTAGTTATTTTATATTGCTAGGTTAATCATGTTCTCATTATGACTTGCAATTGTAATTATCTTTTATTTTTGATTTGGTTATTGGTTGTGAAAACTGATCAACATCTTTTACTATTGTGACTATGTAACTATTACTCAGTACCATTGTGTTATGATTGGTCAACAGAAAAATTGTAAAATTCTACATCACCAAAACTGCGATTTAATAAAAAAACCTATACTTAGTTTTAAAACTCCAGATGCGTATCAGAATAATCTTGGAATTTTTTAAAAATACAAATGCCCAGGTATTGCTTTTTTTTCTTACCACCAGAGATCCAAATATGTTTCCAATAAGCAGCCATGTTAAGAAAACTGCTGGATTATATGATGATATTTTACTTTTATCTATTTTGTTTAACATTTTCTATTTCATATTCAGTGCTTCCACTTCAATTAGTTTATGTTTTCCAATTTCTCCATCTCAGCTTTTTGTTGTTGTTGTTCTTTCTCATGTCTTTATCAGTTCAGTTCAGTCACTCAGTCGTGTTCGACTCTTTGCCACCCCATGAATAGTAGCACGCCAGGCCTCCCTGTTCATCACCATCTCCCGGAGTTCATTCAGACTCGTGTCCATCAAGTTCGGGATGCCATCCAGCCATCTCATCCTCGGTCACCCCCTTCTCATCCTGCCCCCAATCCCTCCCAGCATCAGAGTTTTTCCAATGAGTCAATGCTTCTCATGAGGTGGCCAAAGTACTGGAGCTTCAGCTTTAGCATCATTCCTTCCAAAGAAATCCCAGGGTTGATCTCCTTCAGAATGGACTGGTTGGATCTCCTTGCAGTCCAAGGGACTCTCAAGAGTCTTCTCCAACACCACAGTTCAAAAGCATCAATTCTTCGTCTTTATCAAGCATAATAGAATACTTTTTGTATACATGTATATATATAATACATATAATATATATGTACTTTAGACAACTTATGAATTTTTTTGCATAAGTAAAAAGCTTATTAAAAAGCAAAGACATGACTTTGCCAAAAAAGGTCCAGCTAGTCAAAGCTATGGTTTCTCCAGTAGTCATGTATGGATGTGAGAGTTAGACTATAAAGAAAGCTGAGTGCTGAAGAATTGATGCTTTGAACTGTGGTGTTGGAGAAGACTCTTGAGAGTCCCTTGGACTGCAATGAGATCAACCAGTCCATCCTAAAGGAGATCAGTCCTGAGTGTTCATTGGAAGGACTGATGTTGAAGCTGAAACTCCAATACTTTGGCCACCTTTGAAAAGACCGTGATACTGAGAAAGATTGAAGTCGAGGAGAAAGGGATAACAGAAGGTGAGATGGTTGGATGGCATCACAGACTCAATAGACATGAGTATGAGTAAACTCCAGGAGTTGGCATTGGACAGGATGACCTGGCATGCTGCAGTCCACGGGGTCACAACCAGCTGGACATGACTGAGCAACTGAACTGAACTGAAAAGCTCATGATGTTTTGATCCACTTGTTTGATTTAGTATGAATAGAATGTTAGATTTATAATTTTAAAAATATATATGCAACAAGAAACAAAGGTTTTCCACATAGTGCA
>SJYQ01002120.1:340843-374353 GCA_006410935.1 Redunca redunca | reverse complement strand
GCTAGTAAAGTAATGCTCAAAATTCTCTAAGCCAGGCTTCAGCAGTACGTGAACGGTGAACTCCCTGATGTTCAAGCTCGTTTTAAAAAAGGCAGAGGAAAAAAAAAAAAAAAAAAGGCAGAGGAACCAGAGGTCAAATTGCCAACATCCACTGGATCATGGAAAAAGCAAGAGAGTTCCAGAAAAACATCTATTTCTGCTTTATTGACTATGCCAAAGCCTTTGACTGTGTGGATCACAATAAACTGTGGAAAATTCTGATAGAAATGGGAATACCAGAACACCTGACCTGCCTCTTGAGAAATCTATATGCAGGTCAGGAAGCAACAGTTAAAACTGGACATGGAACAACAGACTGGGTCCAAATAGGAAAAGGAGTACGTCAAGGCTGTATATTGTCACCCTGCTTATTTAACATATGCAGAGTACATCATGAGAAACGCTGGACTGGAAGAAACACAAGCTGGAATCAACATTGCCGGGAGAAATATCAAGAACCTCAGATATGCAGATGACACCACCCTTATGGCAGAAAGTGAAGAGGAACTAAAAAGCCTGTTGATGAAAGTGAAAGAGGAGAGCGAAAAAGTTGGCTTAAAGCTCAACATTCAGAAAACAAAGATCATGGCATCCGGTCCCATCACTTCATGGGAAATAGATGGGGAAATAGTGTCAGATTTTATTTTTGGGGGTTCCAAAATCACTGCAGTTGTTGATTGCATCCATGAAATTAAAAGATGCTTACTCCTTGGAAGGAAAATTGTGACCAACCTAGGCAGCATATTAAAAAGCAGAGACATTACTTTGCCAACAAAGGTCCACCTAGTCAAGGCTATGGTTTTTCCAATGGTCATGTATGGATGTGAGAATTGGTCTGTGAAGATAGCTGAGCACCAAACAATTGATGCTTTTGAACTGTGGTGTTGGAGAAGACTCTTGAGAGTTCCTTGGACTGCAAGGAGATCCAACCAGTCCATTCTGAAGAAATCAGCCCTGGGTGTTTATTGGAAAGATTGATGCTGAAGCTGAAACTTCAGTACTTTGGCCACCTCATGCGAAGTGTTGACTCATTTGAAAAGACCTTGATGCTGGGAGGGATTGGGGGCAGGAGGAGAAGGGGATGACAGAGGATGAGATGGCTGGATCGCATCACCGACTTGATGGACATGAGTTTGGGTGAACTCTGGGTGTTGTTGATGGACAGGGAGACCTGGCATGCTGTGATTCATGGGGTCGCAGAGAGTTGGAAACGACTGAGTGACTGAACTAAACTGAACTGAATACCTGACTTATGTCAATGGACATATCATCTAGACAGAAAATCAATTAAGAAATTCATTTTTTAAGAATGTATTAGATTTGATGGATTTAATATATATATGTAGAACATTCCATCCAAAAGCAACAGAATGCATATTCTTATGAAGTACAAATGGACATTCTCTGTGATAGATCACATGATTGCCTACAAGACAATTTTCAGTTAATCAAAGAAAATTGCATGTGAAGCATCTTTTCTAACTTCAGTGCTCTGAGACCTAAAATCAACTACAAGGAAAAAAAAAAAACAAAAAACTGCAGAAAGCACAAACACATTTAGGTTAAACAAAAAACAACTAAACAACAAATGGACCACTGAGGAAGTGAAAAATAAAATACAAAATACTAGGAGACAGTTGCAAATGAATCCATAATGATTCACAACACAGAGAACACAGAAAAAGCCTTTCTAAGAGAAATCTTAGCCTTACAACCTTAGTCATAAAACAAGAGAGTTCCCAAGTAAGCACCTGAACCTCAAACCTAAAAACAAGTAGCAAAAAGAAACAGACCTAAAGGGACTAGTAAAAAAAAAAAAAAGAAAAAGAAAACAACAACAACAAAACCCAAAGATAGTAGGACAAACACTATAAAGATAAGAGTAGAAATAGATAAGAGACTAAGACACTATAGGAAAGATCAATGAAACTAAGACTTAGTTCTTTGACATGACACCATAACACTCTTAGAAGAGATCATAGGCAAAACAATCTTTGACATAAATGTTAAAAATGTTTGTTTTTTTTTCAGATCAACCTCCCAATATAGTAGAAATAAAAACAAAAATAAAGAAGTGGAACTGAATTAAAATTACAAACATTTGCCTAGCAGAGAAAACCATCAACTAAACAAAAATACATGGATGAGAGAAATATTTGGTAATGAAGTAGCTGACAAGGGCTTAATTTCTCAAATATAAAAACAGTTCATGCAAAACAACAACAACAAACCCGAGGAATCTAATGGAAATGGGCAAAAGACCTAAACAGACACTTCTATAAGAAAATATACAGTGGCCAACAAGCACATGAAAAGATGTTCAGCATTGCCAATTATTAGAGAAATGCAAATTCAATCTACAATGAGGAACCACTTCACACTGGGCAGAATGATCAACATTAAAATCTCCACAAAGAACTTATGCTGGAGATGGTGTGGAGAAAGGGGAACCCTACTATAATGTTGGTGGGAATGTAATTTTGTACAGCCACTGTGGAGAACAGTCTGGAAATTCCTTTAAAACCTTAAAGTAGAACTGCCACATGAACCAGCAATTCCATTACTGGTCATATATCTGGAGGAAACCATAATTCAAAAAATACATGCACCCCAAACTTCAACAGCAGCACTATTTATAGGAGCCAAGATATGGAATCAACTCAAATATCTATTGACAGAGGAAAGGAAGAAGATGTGGTACATATATACAATTGAATATTACTCAGCCTTAAAATAATGCAATAATGCAATAATTATTAATAATAAAATAATAATGAATATTACTTAGCCATAAAAATAATGAAAAATAATGAAATAATGACATTTACAGTAGCATGGATGCAACTAGATATTATCACAATAATTGAAGTAAGTCAGAAAGAGAAAGACAAATACCATATGATACCACTTATGTGGAATGTAAAATATGACACAAATGAACCCATCTACAGAATAAAAAGCAGACTCACAGAGAGTAGCCTTGTGATTGCCAAGGCAAAGGGAGATTATGGAGATTATGTAGTACATAGAAAAAAGAACAGGTCCTACTGTATATTACAGAGAATTATGTTCAAAATCCTATGGTAAATCATAGTGGAAAATATGTTTAGAAGAATGTATGTATATGTACAACTAACTTTTCTGTATAACAGAAATTAACACATCATTGTAAATCAACTATGAAAAAGTGAAACTGAAGTCGCTCAGTCGTGTCCGACTCTTTGTGACCCCATGGACTATATCCTACCAGGCTCCTCTGTCCATAGGATTTTCCATGCAAGAGTACTAGAGTGTGTTGCCATTTTCTTCTCCAGGGATCTTCCTGACACAGGGATTGAACCTGGGTCTCCCGCACTGCAGGCAGATGCTTTACCCTCTGAGTCACCAGGGAAGCCACATAAATCAACTATACTTTAATGGAATAAAGGATTTGATTCCTTCAAAAGAGAAACAACATTGATAAACTATTGGCCAGACTCATCAAGGGAAAAAAACATCAGTCCAAGTCAATAAAATTAGAAATTTAAAAAAGAGAAGTTACAGCTAACACCACAGAAACACAAAGGAGCCTAAGAGCCACTATGAAACAGTAAAATGGATAACTTAGAAGAAAGGGACAAAATCTTAGAAACGTACAATCTCTCAAGACTGTTTTATAAGAAACAGAAAATATGAATAGACCAATTGATGGTAAAGAAGTTGAATCAGTAGCAAAAATTTGTTCACATACCAATATCCAGGATGCGATGGCTTCAGAAGGGAATTCTACCAAATATTTAGAGATGAGTTAAAACCAGTTCTCAAGCTATTTCAAATCTTACAAAGAAGTATTGGCTCAAAACTCATTCTATAAGACTGGTGTTATCCTGAAAGCAAAATCAAAGATCTCACACATACAAAAATAAACTGACTAATCAATTTCCTGGAATGAATGTAGATGTAAAATACTCAACAATATTAGCATATTAAATCCGACAATGCATTACAAAGATCATATACCATGATGAAGTGTGATTTATTCCAACAATGCAAGGCTTTTTCAGTATCTTCAAATCTATCAATGTGATACACCACATTATCAAATAGAAAAGTAAAGCCAAATAACCATCTCAAGCAGAAAATGCTCCTGACAATATTCAACAACCATCTATGTCAAAAACTATCCGGAATGTGGCCATCATGGAAACATCACTTCACTTCAGTCACTCAGTCGTGTCCGACTCTTTGCGACCCCATGAATCACAGCACGCCAGCCCTCTCTGTCTATCACCAACTCCTGGAGTTCACTCAGACTCACGTTCATCGAGTCAGTGATGTCATCCAGCCATATCTGTCGTCCCCTTCTCCTCCTGCCCCCAATCCCTCCCAGCATCAGAGTTTTTTCCAACGAGTCAGCACTTTGCATGAGGTGGCTAAAATACGGGAGTTTCAGGTTTAGCATCATTCCCTCCAAAGAAATCCCAGAGCTAATCTCGTTCAGAAAGGACTGGTTGGATCTCCTGGCAGTCCAAGAGACTTCAAGAGTCTTCTCCAACACCACAGTTCAAAAGCATCAATTCTTCGGTGCTCAGCCTTCTTCACAGTCCAACCCTCACATCCCTACATGACCACTGGAAAAACCATAGCCTTGTCTAGACGGAACTTAGACGGCAAAGTAATGTCTCTACTCTTGAATATACTATCTAGGTTGGTCATAACTTTTCTTCCAAGGAGTAAGCGTCTTTGAATTCCATGGCTGCAGTCACCATCTTCAGTGATTTTTGGAGCCCCCAAAAATAAAGTCTGACACTCTTTCCACTGTTTTACCACCTATTTCCCATGAAGTGTTGGGACCGGATGACATGATCTTCATTTTCTGAAGATTAAGCTTTAAGCCAACTTACTCACTTTCCTCTTTCACTTTCATCAAGAGGCTTTTTAGTTTCTTTTCACTTTCTACCAAAAGGGTGGTGTCATCTGCATATCTGAGGTTCTTGATATTTCTCCCAGCAATCGATTCCAACTTGTGTTTCTTCCAGTCCAGCGTTTCTCATGATGTACTCTGCATAGAAGTTAAATAAGCAGGGTGACAATATACAGCCTTGACGTACTCCTTTTCCTATTTGGAACCAGTCTGTTTTTCCATGTCCAGTTCTAACTGTTGCTTCCTGACCTGCATATAGATTTCTTAAGAGGCAGGTCAGGTGTTCTGGTATTCCATTCTCTCTCAGAATTTTCCACAGTTTATTGTGATCCACACAGTCAAAGGCTTTGGCATAGTCAATAAAGCAGAAAGAGATGTTTTTCTGGAACTCTCTTGCTTTTTTCATGATCCAGCGGATATTGGCAATTTGATCTCTGGTTCCTCTGCCTTTTCTAAAACCAGCTTGAACATCAGGAAGTTCACAGTTAACGTATTGCTGAAGCCTGGCTTGGAGAATTTTGAGCATTACTTTACTAGCATGTGAGATGAGTGCAATTGTGCAGTAGTCTGAGCATTCTTTGGCATTGCTTTTCTTTGGGATTGGAATGAAACCTGACCTGTTCCAGTCCTGTGGCCACTGCTGAGTTTTCCAAATTTGCTGGCATATTGAGTGCAGCACTTTCACAGCATCATCTTTCAGGACTTGAAAAGCTCAACTGGAGTTCCATCACCTCCACTAGCTTTGTTCATAGTGATGCTTTCTAAAGGCCACTTGACTTCACATTCCAGGATGTCTGGCTCTAGATAAGTGATCACACCATTGTGATTATCTGGGTTGTGAAGATTTTTTTTGTAAGGTTCTTCTGTGTATTCTTGCCACCTCTTCTTAATATCTTCTGCTTCTGTTAGGTCCATACCATGTCTGTCCTTTATCACCCATCTTTGCATGAAATATTCCCTTCAGTTCAGTTCAGTTCAGTCGCTCAGTCGCGTCCGACTCTTTGCGACCCCATGAATCGCAGCATGCCAGGCCTCCCTGTCCATCACCATCTCCCGGAGTTCACCCAGACTCACATCCATCGAGTTGGTGATGCCATCCAGCCATCTCATCCTGGGTTGTCCCCTTCTCCTCCTGCCCCCAATCTCTCCCAGCATCAGAGTCTTTTCCAATGAGTCAACTCTTTGCATCAGGTGTCCAAAGTACTGGAGCTTCAGCTTTAGCATCATTCCTTCCAAAGAAATCCCAGGTTTGATCTTCAGAATGGACTGGTTGGATCTTCTTGCAGTTCAAGGGACTCTCAAGAGTCTTCTCCAACACCACAGTTCAAACGCATCAATTCTTTGGCGCTCAGCCTTCTTCACAGTCCAACTCTCATATCCATACATGACCACAGGAAAAACCATAGCCTTGACTAGATGGACCTTAATCGGCAAAGTAATGTCTCTGCTTTTGAATATACTATCTATGTTGGTCATAACTTCTTCCAAGGAGTAAGCGTCTTTTAATTTCATGGCTGCAGTCACCATCTGCAGTGATTTTGGAGCCCCCTAAAATAAAGTCTGACACTGTTTCTACTGTTTCCCCATCTATTTCCCATGAAGTGATGCTGTGAACGTGCTGTACTCAATATGCCAGCAAGTTTGGAAAACTCAGCAGTGGCCACCGGACTGGAAAAGGTCAGGTTTCATTCCAATTCCAAAGAAAGGCAATGCCAAAGAATGCTCAGACTACTGCACAATTGCACTCATCTCACATGCTAGTAAAGTAATGCTCAAAATTCTCCAAGCCAGGCTTCAGCAATAAGTGAACTGTGAACTCCCTGATGTTCAAGCTGGTTTTAGAAAAGGTAGAGGAACCAGAGATCAAATTGCAAACATCTGCTGGAACATGGAAAAAGCAAGAGAGTTCCAGAAAAAAATTTATTTCTGCTTTATTGACTATGCCAAAGCCTTTGACTGTGTGGATCACAATAAACTGTGAAAAATTCTGAAAGAAATGGGAATACCAGAACACCTGACCTGCCTCTTGAGAAATCTATATGCAGGTCAGGAAGCAACAGTTAGAACTGGACATGGAACAACAGACTGGTTCCAAATAGGAAAAGGAGTACGTCAAGGCTGTATATTGTCACCCTGCTTATTTAACTTCTATGCAGAGTACATCATGAGAAACGCTGGACTGGAAGAAACACAAGCTGGAATGAAGATTGCTGGGAGAAATATCAAGAACCTCAGATATGCAGATGACACCACCCTTATGGCAGAAAGTGAGGAGGAGCTAAAAAGCCTCTTGATGAAAGTGAAAGAGGAGAGAGAAAAAGTTGGCTTAAAGCTCAACATTCAGAAATATTCCCTTGGTGTCTCTAATTTTCTTGAAGAGATCTCTAGTCTTTCCCATTATGTTGTTTTCCTCTATTTCTTTGCATTGACTGCTGAAAAAGCTTTCTTATCTCTTCTTGCTATACTTGGAACTCTGTATTCTGATGCTTATATTTTTTCTTTTCTCCTTTGCTTTTCACTTCTCTTCTTTTCAGAGCTATTTGTAAGGCCTCCACAGACAGCCATTTTGCTTTTTTGCATTTCTTTTCCATGGGGGTGGTCTTGATCCTTGTCTCCTGTATAATGTCATGAACCTCATTCCATAGTTCATCAGGGACTCTATCTATCAGATCTAGACCCTTAAATCTATTTCTTATTTCCACGGTATAATCATGAGTGATTTGATTTAGGTCATACCTCAATGGTCTAGCGTTTTTCCTACTTTCTACAATTTAAGTCTGAATTTGGTAATAAGGAGTTTATGATCTGAGCCACAGTCTGCTCCCGGTCTTGTTTTTGTTGACTGTACTCTATTAGTCTTTGCTCTGCTTCATTCCACATTCCAAGGCCATATTTGCTTGTTATTCCAGGTGTTTCTTGACTTCCTACTTTTGCATTCCAGTTCCCCATAGTGAAAAGGATATCTTTTTTGGGTGTTAGTTCTAAAAGGTCTTGTAGGTCTTCATAGAACCATTCAACTTCAGTTTCTTCAGGGTTACTGGTTGGGACATAGACTAGGATAACCGTGATATTGAATGGTTTGCCTTGGAAATGAACAGAGATCATTCTGTCGTTTTTGAGATAGCATCCAGGTAATGCATTTTGGACTCTTTTGTTGACCATGATGGCTACTCCATTTCTTCTGAGGGATTCCTGTTTGCAGTAGTAGATATAATGGTCATCTGAGTTAAATTTACCCATTCCAGTCCATTTTAGTTTGTTGATTCCTAGAATGTCAGTGTTCACTCTTGCCATCTCTTGTTTGACCACTTCCAATTTGCCTTGATTCATGGACCTGACATTCCAGGTTCCTATGCAATATTGGTCTTTACGGCATTGGATCTTGCTTCAATCTCCAGTCACATCCACAACTGGGTATTGTTTTTGCTTTGGCTTCATCCCTTTATTCTTTTTGGAGTTATTTCTCCACTGATCTCCAGTAGCATATTAGGCACCTAATGACCTGAGGAGTTCCTCTTTCAGTATCCTATCATTTTGCCTTTCCATACTATTCATGGGGTTCTCAAGGCAAGAATACTGAAGTGGTTTGCCATTCCCTTCTCCAGTGGACCACATTCTGTCAGATCTCTCCACCATGACCCACCCGTCTTGGGTTGCCCCACAGGCATGGCTTAGTTTCATTGAGTTAGAGAAGGCTGTGGTCCTAGTGTGATTAAATTGATTAGTTTTCTGTGAGTATAGTTTTAGTGTGTCTGCCCTCTGATGCCCTGTTGCAACACCTACCATCTTACTTGGGTTTCTCTTACCTTGGGCGTGGGTTATCTCTTCACGGCTGCTCCAGCAAAGCACAGCTGCTGCTCCTTATCTTGGATGAGGGATATCTCGTCACTGCCACCTTTCCTGATTTTCAACGTGGGATAGCTCCATGGAAATATACCTCAACATAATAAAGACTATATATGAGAATCCAGAGCTAACGTACTCAAAGACAAAAACTGAAAACATTTCATCTAAGTTGAGGAAAAAGATTAGAATTACATGTTACTATATATAGAAAAATTTAAAGAAACCAACAGAAAACTACTAGTTTGTCAATGAATCTGGCAAAGTTGCAGGATACAAAACTAATATATAAAGAATTGAAGAAACAATCTCATTTGCCACTGCATCAAAAAGAATAAAATACTTATGGATATACATATCTAAGGAGGTAAAAACCTATACTCAGAAAACTATAAGGCACTGATGAAAGAAATCATTGATGACACAAATAGTGGATAGATATACCATGTTCATGGACTGAAGAATTATTATAATTAAAGCAGTCATATTATCCAAAGTAATCTACAGATTCAATTCAATCCCTACAAAAATACCAAGAACATATTTTCACAGAACTAAAACAAATAATTTTAAAAAATTGTATGGAAGCACAAAAGAAACAAACAGTCAAAACGATCTTGAGAATGAAGTACAGAGCTAGAGATATCATGCTCCTTGACTTCCAACTATATTACAAAGCTTCAGTAATCAAAATAGTATGGTTCTGGCACAACAGACACATGAATCAACAGAACAGAATAGAGAACAAAGAGCTATGATCAGTTAATCTACTGCACAGGCAGTAAGAATACACAATGGAGAAAATAGTATCTTCAAAAAATGGTGCTGGAAAAGTCAGACAGTAACAAGTAAAAGAATGAAATTAGACCATTTTTCACACTGTATGCAAAAATAAACTCAAAATGGGTAAAAAACTAAATGTAAGACTAGGAATCAAAATTTTTCTAGAAGAAAGCATAGTTAGAAATAATTTGCAGTGATAATTTTTGGATTAAAGCAAAGGAAATAAATGCAAAAATAAAGAAATGNTTTTTTTTAATTTTTATTTTAACTTTAGTTTACTTTACATTACTGTATTGCTTTTGCCAAACATTAACATGAATTCATAATATAGATCTCCAATAGGCACATGAAAACATGTTCAATATTATTAATTATCAGAGATATGCAAGTCAAACCACATGTTATCACCTCATACATGTTAGAATGGATATCATTTAAAGGGACACAAATATCAAATGTTGGTGAGTTTTTAGTGAAAAGAAAACCATATATATATATATGTATATATACTCTTTTTGGGAATGTAAACTGGTATGGCCATTGTGGAAAAGAGTATGGGAAGCTCTCCAAAAGCAAAAATAGAACTGCCATGCATGTGTATATGCTAAGGGATTAGATGGTAAAAACTGTCATATAACCCAGGAATCCTACTCTTGGACATATATCTTAAAAATGAAAACACCTAACTCAAAAAGATACAGGCAATCAAATATTTATAGCAGAATTATTTGCAGTTGCCACGATATGAATTAACAGATGGGTGGATAAAGAAAATGTGGTAAGTATATAAATTCAATGTGATATATATATATATATTTGTGTGTGTGTGTGTGTGTGTGTGTATTCAGTCACAGAAAGAGAATGAAATTTTATTATTTGCAGCAGCATGGATGGACTGGGAGGGCATGGACTGGGATGGACTGCTATGGTTTTATAGTTACATGCTTGCTTAGGGATTGGTTTCCACAGAAGATAATCAAATTATTCTATATACTGTACATCTGAAGGAAATACCTTTGACACATTGAAAGGAAGTTGGTGTGGGTTTGGTGTAAGACTGTTGAATATAAGAGGAATAGTCAATTAAAAATGTAAGGTCCAATTTCCAAATATTCTTTGAAAGAATGATTTTGAGCCTATATAAATTAAGTGTACTATTAGTAGTGGATTTCGTGGTCATGAAAGTAGCAATTAATAATAACTTCAAAATAGAACTGGGCTTGATCCTATCCTTGAGTCTGAATTTTTGTTGTTGTTGTTGTGTCAGTAAGCATTCTGTATCATTGTTTCTCCAGTTGCAAAACCAATCAATAGTAATTGAAACCTTCTAACCACTTTAATATTTCTTACATCAAATTTTATTGAACAGTGATAATATTGTAATTAGCCTCCAATTAAAATAAATAAAATTAAATTAAAAAACTTGCAAATAATATTTGGATTTGGTTTTTATGGATATAAGTATCTAAGGTGATAGGTGAAGGTGAAGGTGAAGTCGCTCAGTCCTGTCATACTCTTTGCGACCCCATGGACTGTAACCTACTAGGCTTCTCCGTCCATGGGATTCTCCAGGCAAGAATACTGGAGTGGATTGCCATTTCCTTCTCCAGGGGATCTTCCCGACCCAGGGATCGAACCCAGGTCTCCTGCACTGGAGGCAGACGCTTTAACCTCTGAACCACCAGGGAAGCCCTTAAGGATCTAAAAAAGAATCAAAATCTAAGAAGCTAAAAAAATTATAACTCATTATTATTAATACAAATCTGTTCAACATATAATTTCACTTTTTCTGAATTTAATGTTTTCATTGTTACCTGGACTGAAAAGATGGGATTATTCAATTCAACATAATTCAACAAATATTTAATTAATGAGTATGCTTTGTACGGAGTACTCTTTTAGACCTGTGAGATGCAGAGATTGTGTTAAAAAAGCTTATAGTTTATTTACAACAAATGAATGAATACGGTAATTATTATGATATAGTTGAAAAATATCACCCAGATCTCTTCCATTGCAAGTGGACTCTTTACCATCTGACCCACCAGGAAAGCCCTTTATAACCATATTTAGTATATTAAATGACATTAAGAGAAAGAAAATCAAACTGACTTTAGGGACATCTCTGGCAGTCCAGTAGTTAAGAATCTGCCTGACATTGCAGAGGACACAGATTCATTCCCTGGTCTGGGAAGATTCCACATGCTGCAGGGCAACAAAGCCCATGTGCTGTAACTACTGAGTCTGTGTGTCCTAGAGCACATACTCTGCAGAAAGAGAAGCCACCAAATGAGAAGCCCACACACTGCAACTAGAGAACAGCTCCTGCTTGCCTCAAGTAGAAAAAGCCCTTATGCAATAATGAAGACACAGTGTAGCCATTCAATAAATAAATATACACTGCAGTTAAAGAAAGGTAATTAAATCTAGTGAGGAAATAATTAGCTTGAAGATATTATGAAGACAGAAATTAGGAGTAGATGAGATAGTAATATTTTACTTCAATTTTACAGCTTACCAGTGAATAGGATCATTTAGGAGATAAAGACAGGCAGGATAAAGATTTTGAATGCTTAAACAGAGGCTTTTGGTACCTTGGCAATATCCCCCTGGCAATTACCTCTATACGGGGTACTCTGCGATTTCCTGGAGCTTGCTCAAACTCATTTCTATTGAGTCAGTGATGCCATCCAATCATTTCATCCTCTTCCATCCCCTTCTCCTTTGGCCTTCAATCTTTGCGAGCATCAGAGTCTTTTCCAGTGACTCAGCTCTGCTCTTCACATCAGGGGACCAAAGTATTGGAGTCCCTCCAAGTGAATACTCAGGAATTCATTTATTTTAGGATTGACTGGTTTGATCTCCTTTCAGTCCTAAGGAATCTCAAGAGTCTTCTCCAACGACACAATTTAAAAGAATCAGTTCCTCAGCATCCAGCCATCTTTATGGTCCAACTCTCACATCCATACATAACTAATGGAAAAACCGTATATTTGACTAGATGGACATTTGTTGTCAAAGTAATGTCTCTGCTTTTTCAAGGCTGTCTCGGTTTGCCTAGGCTTTTCTTCCAAGGAGCAAGTGTCTTTTAATTTCATGGCTACAGTCACCACCTACATAAATAAATAAATATACACTGCATTTAAAGAAAGGTAATTAAATCTAGTGAAGAAATAATTAGTTTGAAGATATTATGAAGACAGAAGTTAGGAGTAGATGAGATAGTGATATTTTACTTCAATTTTACAGCTTGCCAGTGAATAGGATTATTTAGGAGATAAAGACAGGCAGGATAAAGATTTTGAATGCTTAAACAGAGGCTTTTGGTACCTTGGCAATATCCCCCTGGCAATTACCTTTATACTGGGTACTTTTTATTTTTGAAGCCCCCCAAAATAAAAAGTCTCTCACTGTTTCCATTGTTTTCCCATTTATTTGCCATGAAGTGATGGGACCAGATGCCATGATCTTTTTTTTTTTTTTTGAATGCTGAACTTTAAACCATCACATACGTTCTCCTCTTTCACCTTCATCAAGAGGCTTTTTAGTTCCTCTTCACTTTCTGCCATAAGGGTGTTGTCATCTCCATATCTGAGGTTATTGATATTTCCCCCAGCAATCTTGATTCCAGCTTGTGCCTCATTCAGCCCAACATCTTACATGATGTACTCTGAATAGAAGTTAAACAAGTGGGGGTAAATCAACATAGAAGTTAAACGTACAGTACTAGTGGGTCTTTAAAGGAGATATTTGTGGCAAATGCTATTCATGCCCTGCCCACACCCCTTCAACATTTAAACTCTATATGCCTAATTTGCTTATCACAGCTCTTTATGAGATATTTATCTTTTGACCAAGAAAATATTTCTTCTCAACCTCTTTACTTTTGGTAAAACAGTCTGCCTGGTAACCCTCAATGCACTTCCCAAGAGCAAGATTGAAATCATTATACAAGGTCATGCTTTATTACTCCAACAGACAGACTGACATAGGGACAGAGCTGACATACAAGTTAAGTCAGATTCTTCCCAAATGTGTGATACATAAGTCTTAGAAGGATGAGATAGAGAGGTGAGAGAAGAAAAGAGAGGGGAACTTAGCTTGATAGCATACTTTGATCACTTGACATTAGTTTTATGTCTAAATTAATAACATGTGTACCCTTATTTATTTTAGTTTTGTTTATCAATTATAATAGGAAAAAATCACGGTTAATATAAGGTGTGAGACATGGTAGATTGACTCACAGTAGACAATCTTCATGGCCCAATGGAAGAGTCTATGTTTTAGCTGTCATTAATTGAGGAAACAAAAAGTGAGAAAGCTTAAGTGGCTTATAGATATTTAGTTTTTATTTTTCTATCATCTGTGGAATGTTTATCTTAACTTATATTTAATATAGATGCTTAGAATTGCATTTATCATATTCTTACTTCATCTCTTTATCCTTATAATCATTTATTCCAAATCTTTATTTTAATCTAGTGACACATTTCTCCTCCCGCTGTAATTGTTCTAAGTACTAATTTTAATATATTGATGGAAAATAGATGGGGAAACAGTGGAAACACTGTCAGACTTTATTTTTGGGGGCTCCAAAATCACTGCAGTTGATGACTGCAGCCATGAAATTAAAAGATGCTTACTCCTTGGAAGAAAACTTATGACCCACCTAGATAGCATATTGAAAAGCAGAGACATTACTTTGCTGACTAAGGTCCGTTTAGTCAAGGCTATAGTTTTTCCAGTAGTCATGTATGGATGTGAGAGTTGGACTGTGAAGAAGACTGAGCGCCAAAGAATTGATGCTTTTGAACTGCGGCGTTGGAGAAGACTCTTGAGAGTCCTTTGTACTACAAGGATATCCAACCAATCCATTCTGAAGGAGATCAGCCCTGGGATATCTTTGGAAGAAATGATGCTAAAGCTGAAACTCCAGTACTTTGGCCACCTCATGCAAAGAGTTGACTCACTGGAAAAGACTCTGATGCTGGGAGGGATTGGGGGCAGGAGGAGAAGGGGACAACCGAGGATTAGATGACTGGATGGCATCACTGACTCGATGGAAGTGAGTCTGAGTGAACTCTGGGAGTTGGTGATGGACAGGGAAGCCTGGTGTGCTGCCATTCATGGGGTCGCAAAGAGTCGGACACGACTGAGTGACTGAACTGAACTGATTTCCTTATATAAACAATTGAAATAACTTGTTAAAATACATGTGAAATTATTAATTTATCTTATCTATATATGACTAGCTTATTTAAATGATCATACAAAGTAGTATCTTGTGTTATAAATCTTCTTTCTTTTTAAATCCACCCAACAGTTTCAAAATATGTCTGCATTGCCATATGTCAATCTAGCTCAAATTTTCTCAATATTGAAGCATATTTTCATTACCCAATCTCTTATTGATATTTCCAATTTCTTACCATTGGAACAAACACCAGAAAGCACAACTTTGCACATGCTTTCTTTTGAACCAGAACGTGCCTTTGATGTATAACTTGAAGAATAACAGCTGAATTAGGTTATACACATATTTATGTCTCTTAAGTACTATATGATTGATCTTCAAAATGTCTAGAACTATTTAATATTCTTCCTGTGACCATATATCCTAGTTAGCATCTGACACTACTTTAATTTTCTACCTTTGCTATTCTACAAGATATAAATGGTACCTCTTTGTTGCACTTTGTATTTCTCTGATGGCTAGTGAGATATAAAATCACTTCATTATCTTGTATTTTCTGAGTCTTTTTTTATGAATTACTCAAGCATAGACTTTCCTTTTTCTGTTAGGTCTTTTGTATCTATTTATAAATTCTAGACATTACATTTTAGGCAACTTCAATTGTTACAAATACCATTGTTAACTGAACTGTTAATATCTCTGTGATATCCTTTTTTGAAACCAATGTCTTTATTTTAATGAAAATAGTCACATTCACTGCTATTATTTGTAATTTTGGGGTCTTGTTTAAGATGTAATACCCAAGTTCACAAAAATATTGTCTTAGATTTTCTTCTTTAATTTCATAGCTTTATCTTTCATAGCTAGGCTTTACTCCATCCAGTTTATTATTGTATATACTGTGACTTGGATCCTGCTTAAAGTTTCCTCAACATCATCTAGTAAATAAATGCTTTTCACAGTGACCTGTGATATAAATACTATTATTAAAATTGTTTCAAGTATGTATAACATTTTTTCCAGTAACCATGTATGGATATGAGAGTTCAACTATAAAGAAAGCTGAGCTTTGAAGAATTGATGCTATTGAACTGTGGTGTTGAAGAAGACTCTTGAGAGTCCGTTGGACTGCAAGGAGATCCAACCAGTCCATCCTAAATGAAATCACTGCTGAGTGTTCATTGGAAGGACTGATGTTGAAGCTGAAGCTCTAATAATTTGGCCTCCTGATGCGAAGAGTTGACTCATTTGAAAAGATCCTGATTCTGGGAAAGACTGAGGGCAAGAGGAGAAGGGGACGACAGAGGACGAGATGGTTGGCTGGCATCACCAACACAATGAACATGAGTTTGGGTAAACTCCAGGAGTTAGTGATGGACAAAGAAGCTTGGCATGCTGCGATTCATGGGGTCGCAAAGAGTTGGACACAACTGAACAACTGAACTGAACTGAACTGAACTGATGTATAACATTTTGTTCTCACATTCAATTTCAGAATCACTTTTTACTGCTTATCCATAAAACCCCATTGGAATTTTATTTGACTGTTGCATTGAATTTATCTTTGAACAATATCTAGAAAACAATAAGAGGAAACAAATTAGTGTTTATGAAGTATATACTATACGCTACGTGTTATAATTTTGCTGGAATGAGATAGGATGAAATACAAACAGGCTTAAAAATGAAAAATAATGTAACACCGTACTAGAAAAAAAAATGACATATGTATTTTTTACTGTTGTTTAGTGGCTAAGTCATGCCAGACTCTTTTGTGATCCCATGGACTTAACCCATCAGGCTTCTCTGCCTGTGGGGTTTCCCACACAAGAATACTGGAGAGGCTTGAAATTTCTTTCTTCAGAGGATCTTCCTAATTCAGGGATCTAACCCACCTTTCCTGCTTTGGCAGGCATATTTTTTTACCACTGAGCCACCAGGGAAGCCCCTCTCTACAGCAGCCTCTCTGCGTGGCACTTGGGAATGCCATGTTCCCTCCAAGATATGGATAATCTTGATTTTTCAGGGACTTGGAGGTTATGGTTGAGATTTATCTTATAATCATAATAAGAAACATAAGGGCTAGTCCAGCCACAACATTGGCTTCAAGGAGAGAGAATACCTGTAGAGCTTTGCCACAAGTATCAATAATATGGGCCCAAGCAAATGCCACAGGCATTTTTGGCCAATAGCATTGCATTGCTATCAATATGGTGAGACCAATAATACCTAGAGGAATATTATTTCTGAAGACAATATAATAAAGTAAAAAGTAGCTTATGTACAGAGAAACATAACCGCATATTATTAAAACAAGTGAGCATAAAGTACATATATATATATATATATATATATATATATATATTTGTTTTTGTTGTTCAGTTGCTAAGTCATGTCTGATTTTTTTACCACCCTATGGACTGCAGCACACCAGGCTTCCCTATCCTTCACTATCTCATGGAGTTTGCTCAGGTTCATGTCCATTGAGTTGGTGATGCTATCTAATCATTTCATCCTCTGCCACCCTCTTCTTCTTTTGCCTTCAATCTTTCCCAGCATTAAGATCTTTTCCAAGGAGTCAGATCTTAGCACAGGTGGTAAGTGTTGGAGCTCAGCTTCAGCATCAGTCCTTCCAATGAATATTCAGGGTTATATTCCTTTAAGGATTAACTTATTTGATCCTCTTAAAGTTCAATGGGCTCTCAAGAGTCTTCTCTAGGATCACAATTCAAAGTCATCAGTTCTTTGGCATTCAGCTTTCTTTATGGTCCAATTCTCAAATACATACATGACTACTGGAAAAACCATAGCTTTGACTAGACAGAGATATCTATCTATCTATTGTAAAGTTATAATTTAAATAAAATCATGATTTTAAAATGTATATTTCTTTCTCATTTTTGAACTTGGGCTGTAAATGTTTCACATTTTAGCAGTGGTCAGGACAGGCATATACCATGTGTATAAGTAGAAAGTATCATGGGGCTGCTAGAGAAAATGATCATGTTTTAATCATATAGATTTTAATATTACAGTAAAATTGAAAACAGAAATAGACAAAAATCAAAATTCACCTTCATTATTATNCTTTAAAAAAGATATTTTAATAATAATTTTTTTAAAAGATGTGTAGTAGGTATACTCTACATTTTTATTGCAAAAGTATTCTAGTCAACTAAACTAAATCCAGAATAATATTTTTGCAGTTGCTAAACAGTAAACCCCAATAAAATGATATTAAACCCTTACAAGAAGCTTTTAGATTTTTTAACCATTTAATTATTTTTATTTTATTAAAAGCACCATTTTTACTGATTTATGCTATTAATGTCATGCTGTTCATGGGGTTCTCAAGGCAAGAATACTGAAGTGGTTTTCCATTTCCTTCTTCAGTGGACCACATTCTGTCATACCTCTCCATCATGAACCACCCATCTTGGGTGACCCCACACAGCATGGCTTAGTTTCATTGAGTTAGACAAGGCTGTGGTCCGTGTGATTAGATTGACTAGTTTTTTATGATTATGGTTTGTGTGTCTGCCTTCTGATGCCTCTCGGACACCTACCGTCTTGTGTTTCTCTTATCTTGGGCGTGGGGTGTCTCTTCACGGCTGCTCCAGCAAAGCACAGCTGCTGCTCCTTACCTTGGAGGAGGGGTATCTCCTCATAGCAGCCCCTCCTGACCTTGGACGTGGAGTTGCTCCTCTCGGCCTCCACCCCGACCTCGGGCGTGGGGTAGCTTCTCGCAGACGCTGCCACTAGACCATTCAGGTATGACCTAAATCAAAGTCTTTATGATTATACACTGGAAGTGAAAAATAGACTTAAGGGACTAGATCTGATAGATAGAGTGCCTGATGAACTATGGACATTGTACAGGAGACAGGGATCAAGGCCATCTCCATGGAAAACAAATGCAAAAAAGCAAAATGGTTGTCTGGGGAGGCCTTAAAAATAGCTGTGAAAAGAAAAGAAGCCAAAAGCAAAGGAGAAAAGGAAAGATATGAGCATCTGAATGAAGAGTTCCAAAGAATAGCAAGGAGAGAAAAGAAAGCCTTCCTAAGCTATTAATGCAAAGAAATAGAGTAAAACAACAGAATAGGAAAGGCTAGAGATCTCTTCAAGAAAATTAGAGAACCAAGGGAAAGTTCCATGCACAGTCGGGCTTGAAAAAGGCCACAAATGGTATGGACCTAAAAGATGCAGAAGATATTAAGAAGACGAGGAAAAGATACACAGAAGAACTGTACAAAAAAGATCTTCACCACCAAGATAATGATGATGGTGTGATCACTCACCTAGAGCCAGATTTAGGTCATACCTGAATGGTCTAGTGATTTCCCCTACTTTCTTCAATTTAAGTCTGAATTTGGTAATAAGGAGCTCATGATCTGAGCCACAGTCAACTCCTGGCCTTGTTTTTGTTGACTATATAGAGTTTCTCCATCTTTGGCTGCAAAGAATATAATCAATCTGATTTTGGTGTTGACCATCTGGTTATGTTCATGTGTAGAGTCTTCTCTTGTGTTGGTGGAAGAGGGTGTTTGCTATGACCAGTGCATTTTCTTGGCAAAACTCTATTAGTCTTTGCCCTGCTTCGTTCCGTACTCCAAGGCCAAATTTGCCTGTTACTCCAAGTGTTTCTTGACTTCATACTTTTGCATTCCAGTCCCCTATAACGAAAAGGACAACTTTTTGGGGTGTTAGTTCTAAAATGTTTGTAGATCTTCATAACCATTCAACTTCAGCTTCTTCAGTGTTACTGGTTGGGGCATAGGCTTGGATTACTGTTATATTGAATGGTTTGCCTTGGAAACGAACAGAGATAATTCTGTTGTTTTTGAGATAGCATCCAGGTAATGCATTTTGGACTCTTTTTTTGACCATGATGGCTACTCCATTTCTTCTAAGGGATTCCTTCCTGCAGTGGTAGATATAATGCTGATCTGAGTTAAATTCATCCATTCCAGTCCATTTTAGTTTGTTGATTCCTAGAATATTGAAGTTCACTCTTGCAATTAAAAAAAAAAGCTATTTTAAAAAGTTTTAAAAAATAACCAACCTTGTGATTGGTGCAGGCCAAAACCTCTTTTTTTTCTTTTTAAAAAAGTTTTTAATTAATTAATTTATTTTGTTCCATGTCACACACTAGTAAAGTAATCCTCAAAATTCTCCAAGCCAGGCTTCAGCAATAGGTGAACTCTGAACTTCCAGATGTTCAAGCTGGTTTTAGAAAATGCAGAGGAACCAGAGATAAAATTGCCAACATCTGCTGGATCATTGAAAAAGCAAGAGAGTTCCAAAAAAACATCTGTTTCTCCTTTATTGATGATGCCAAAGCCTTTAACTCTGTGAATCACAATAAACTGTGGAAAATTCTGAAAGAGATGGGAATACGAGAACACCTGACCAGTCTCTTGAGAAACCTATATGCAGGTCAGGAAGCAACAGTTAGAACTGGACATGGAACAACAGACTGGCTCCAAATAGGAAAAGGAGTACGTCAAGGCTGTATATTGTCACCCTGCTTATTTAACTTCTATGCAGAGTATATCATGTGAAACTGGATGTACTGGGCTGGGCTGGAAGAAGCACGAGATGGAATCAAGATTGCCAGGAGAAATATCAATAACCTCAGATATGCAGATGACACCACTCTTATGGCAGAAAGTGAAGAGGAACTAAAAAGCCTCTTGACAAAAGTGAAAGAGGAGAGTGAATAAGTTGACTTAAAGCTCAACATTCAGAAAATGAAGATCATGGCATTGGTCCCATCACTTCATGGCAAATAGATGGGGAAACAGCAGAACAGTGTCAGACTTTATTTTGGGGGGCTTCAAAATCACTGCAGATGGTGATTGCAGCCATGAAATTAAAAGACATTTACTCCTTGGAAGAAAGGTTATGACCAACCTAGATAGCATATTCAAAAGCAGAGACATTTCTTTCCCAACAAAAGTCTGTCTAGTCGAGGCTATGGTTTTTCTAGTGGTCATGTATGGATGTGAGAGTTGGACTGTGAAGAAAGCTGAGCACCGAAGAATTGATGCTTTTGAACTGTGGTGTTGGAGAAGACTCTTGAGAGTCCCTTGGGTTGCAAGGATATCCAACCAGTCCATCCTAAAGGAGACCAGTTCTAATTGTTCATTGAAAGGACTGATGCTGAGGCTGAAACTCCAATACTTTGGCCACTTCATGTAAAGAGTTGACTCATTGGAAAAGACCCTGATGCTGGGAGGGGTTGGGGGCAGGAGGAGAAGGGGATGACAGAAGATGAGATGACTGGATGACATCACTGACTTGAAGGAGATGAGTTTGGGTGAACTCTGGGAGTGGGTGATAGGCAGGGAGGCCTGGCGTGCTGCAATTCATGGGGTCGCAGAGAATCAGACACGACTGAGTGATTGAGCTGAACTGAACTGAATTTATTTTAATTGGAGGCTAATTACTTTACAATATTCTGCTGGCTTTTGCCATACATTAACATCAGCCACGAGTGTACATGTGTCCCGCATCCTGAAACCCGCTCCCACCTTCCTCCCCATTCCATCCCTCAGTGTTGTCCCAGTGCCACCAACTTTGAGTGCCCTGTTTCATGCATTGAACATGGACTGGTGAACTATTTCACATATGATAATATATATGTTTCAATGCCATTCTCTCAAATCATCCCACCCTCGCCTTCTCCAATAGAGTCCAAAAGTCTGTTCTTTATATATGTGTCTCTTTTTCTGTCTCTCATATATGGTCATCATTACCATCTTTATAAATTACATATATGTTTGTTAATATACTGTATTGGTGTTTTTATTTCTGACATTCTTCACTCTGTATAATAGGCTCCAGTTTCATCCACTTCTTTAGAACTGATTCAAATGCATTCTTTTTGAAAGCTGAGTAAGATTCTGTGTATATGTATATGTATACATACGTGTATATGTACCACAACTTTCCTATCCATTTGTCTGTCGATGAACATCTAGGTCGTTTCCATCTCCTAGCTATTGTAAACAGTGCTGCAATGAATACTGGTGTGCACGTGTCTCTTTCAATTCTGATTTCCTCAGTGTATTTGCCCTGCAGTGGTATTACTGGGTCATATTGCAGTTCTATTTCTAGTTTTTTAAGGAATCTCCACACTGTTCTCCATAGTGGCTGTATTAGTTTTCATTCCCACCAACAGTGTAAGACGGTTCCCTTTTTCTCCACACTCTCTCCAACATTTATTGTTTGTAGACTTTGATAGCAGCTATTCTGACTGGCATGAAATTGATACCTCATTGTGGTTTTGATTTGCATTTCTCTGATAATGAGTGATGTTGAGCATCTTTTCATGTATTTGTTAGCCATCTGTATGTCTTCTTTGGAGAAATGTCTGTTTAGTTCTTTGGCCCAATTTTTTGATTGGGTCATTTGTTTTTCTGGTATTGAGCTGTATGAGCTGCTTTTGTATTTCTGATGTTAATTATTTGGCAGTTGGTTCGTTTGCTATTATTTTCTCCCAATCTGAATGCTGTCTTTTCACCTTGATATTGTTTCCTTTGTTATGCAAAAGCTTTTAAGTTTAATTAGGTCCCATTTGTTTATTTTTGTTTTTATTTTTGTTAAATTTTTTGTGGGTTTTTTTNGTTTCCTTTGTTATGCAAAAGCTTTTAAGTTTAATTAGGTCCCATTTGTTTATTTTTGTTTTTATTTTTGTTAAATTTTTTGTGGGTTTTTTTGCTTTTACTTATTTATTTATTTTTTAATTTAATTTATTTTTTTTTTTTTTACTTTACAATACTGTATTGGTTTTGCCCCTCCCACCACCCTCCCCATATGATCTCTCTGGGTCATCCCAGTGCACCAGCCCCGAGCATCCTGTATCCTGTATCAAACCTAGACTAGTGATTCATTTCTTACATGATAGTATACATGTTTCAATGCCATTCTCCCAAATCATCCCACCCACTCCCTCTCCCACAGAGTCAAAAAGTCTGTTCTTTACATCTGTGTTTCTTTTGCTGTCTCTAATATAGGGTTATCATTACACCATGACCAAGTGGGCTTTATGCCAGGAATGCAAGGATTCTTCAATATCTGCAAATCAATCAATGTAATTCACCATGTTAACAAATCGAAAAATAAAAACCATATGATTATCTCAATAGATGCAGAGAAAGCTTTTGACAAAATTCAACATCCATTTATGATAAAAACTCTCCAGAAAGCAGGAATAGAAGGCACATACTTCAACATAATAAAAGCTATATATGACAAACCCACAGCAAACAGTATCCTCAATGGTGAAAAATTGAAAGCATTTCCCCTAAAATCAGGAACAAGACAAGGGTGCCCCCTTTTACTGCTACTGTTCAACATAGTTCTGGAGGTTTTGGCCACAGCAATCAGAGCAGAAAAAGAAATCTATACACTAATAATGAGAAAGCAGAAAAAGAAATTAAGGAAAAAATTCCATTCACCATTGCAACGAAAAGAATAAAATACTTGGAAATATATCTACCTAAAGAAACTAAAGACCTATATATAGAAAACTGTAAAACACTGATGAAAGAAATCAAAGAGGGCATTAATAGATGGAGAAATATACTATGTTCATGATTCGGAAGAATCAATATTTTTGTTTTTATTTCCATTACTCTGGGAGATGGGTCATAGAAGATCTGGCTGTGATTTATCTCAGAGAATATTTTGCCTATGTTTTCCACTAATTTTGATCATTATCCACAATGGTCAAAAAATGAAAGCTTTTCCCCTAAAGTCAGCAACAAGACAAGAGTGCCCAAGCTCACCACTACTATTCAACATAGTTTTGGAAGTTTTAGATGCAACAATCAGAGAAGAAAAAGAAATGAAAGGAATCCAGATTGGAAAAGAAGAAGTAAAGCTCAGTGTTTGCAGATGACATGATCCTCTACATAGAAAACCATAAAAACACTGCCAGAAAATTACTAGAGCTAATTAGTGAACATAGTAAAGTTTCAGGATATAAAATTAATAAACATAAATCCATTTTATTCCTATACACTAACAATGAGAAAACAGAAAGAGAAATTAAGGAAGCAATCCCATTCAAATAAAATACTTAGGAATTAATCTACCTAAAGAAACAAAAGATCTTTATGTAGAAAACTATAAAACACTGATGAAGGAAATCAAATATGACACAAATAGATAAAGAAATATACCATGTTCATGGATTGGAAGAATCGATATAGTGAAAATGTGTATACTACCCAAAGCAATCTATAGATTCAATGCAATCACTATAAAGCTACCGGTACTTTTCACAGAACTAGAACAAATAATTTCACATTTTGTATATAAATACTATAAACCTCAAATAGCCAAAACAGTCTTGAGCAAGAAGAATGGAACTGGAGGGCTCAACCTGCCTGACTTCAGACTATACTAAAAGCTACAGTCATCAAACAGTATTGTACAGGCACAAAGACAGAAGAATAGATCAATGGAGCAAAATAGAAAGCCCAGAGATAAATCCATGCACCTATGGACACCTTACCTTAGACAAAGAAGGCAAGAATATACAATGGAGAAGAGACAATCTCTTTAAGAAGTGGTGCTGGGGAAACTGGTCAACCATCTGTAAAAGAGTGAAGCTACAATGCTTTCTAACATCTTATACAAAAATAAACTCATTGTGGATTAAGACCAGGACCAGAAATCTTAACTGGAAGAACTTTAGAAGCAGAACCAGCAAAGGTGGCCCAACTAGTCTAACTGTGCTAAAGTTAGTGGGCCACCAGCTGGATGATTTTTAGTTCAGTTCAGTTCAGTTCAGTTCAGTCATTCCATCATGTCTGACATTTTGCGACCCCATGAATCACAGCACCGCAGGCCTCCCTGTCCATCACCAATTCCCGGAGTTCACTCAGACTCACGTCCATCGAGTCAGTGATGCCATCCAGCCATCTCATCCTCTCTCTTCCCCTTCTCCTCCTGCCCCCAATCCCTCCCAGCATCAGAGTCTTTTCCAATGAGTCAACTCTTCGCATGAGGTGGCCAAAGTACTGGACTTTCAACTTCAACATCAGTCCTTCCAATGAACACCCAGGACTGATCTCCTTTAGGATGGACTGGTTGGATCTCCTTGCAGTCCAAGGGACTCTCAAGAGTCTTCTCCAACACCACAGTTCAGACGCATCAATTCTTCTGCACTCAGCCCTCTTCACAGTCCAACTCTCACATCCACACATGACCACTGGAAAAGACCATAGCCTTGACTAGACGGACCTTTGTTGGAAAAGTAATGTCTCTGCTTTTCAATATACTATCTAGGCTGGTCATAACTTTTCTTTCAAGGAGTAAGCGTCTTTTAATTTCATGGCTGCAATCACCATCTGCAGTGATTTTGGAGCCCCCCAAAATAAAGTCTGACACTGTTTCCACTGTTTCCCCATCTATTTGCCATGAAGTGATGGGACCAGATGCCATGATCTTCATTTTCTGAATGTTGAGCTTTAAGTCAACTTATTCACTCTCCTCTTTCAGTTTCATCAAGAGACTTTTTAGTTCCTCTTCACTTTCTGCCATAAGGATGGTGTCATCTGCATATCTGGATAATTTTAGCTTCCTGTAAATGCAACCACTGTTTCAATTACTTCCCACCTTGTGCCACTGCTACTATCTGTCCTTATTTGTGGGTTTCTCTATCTTGTGTCAGTGGCTGGCACTTTCCAGTGTACTTTGATATTTTGTAAACAAGAGCTCCTTTCAGAAGCAGAAAAGGATAAAAACAATATTAAAACAAAGAAATGTGTCACTGAAAAAAAAAAAAGGAAGATGAAGAAGACTTAAATACTGTTTTTCAGACGGAAAAAAAAAAAGGAAGCCTTAGTTTTCAAATTTGTTCTATATTTACACATTCAGCGTTCTGGAATCATTCCTAAAGGGCATAATTAGAGATTCTTATTAAAAGTGGTTGATAACTAAAAACAGAAGGAATTTCTATAAGGTGAAGTGTGATAGCTCTGCTGAGAATTGTGTGTATGTTAAGTCACTTCATTTGTGTCTGATTCTTTGCAGTCTCATGGAATGTAATCCATCAGGTTCCTCTGCCCATGGAATAATCCATGCAAGAATACTAGAGTGGGTTGTCATGCCCTCCTCCAGGGGATTTTCCTAAGGATCAAACACACGTCTCTTACATCTTCTGCATTGTCAGACAAGTTCCTTACCTCTGACACCACCTGGGAAGCTCTGAAAAGAGTCACCTATGTCTTTTCTTGGAGCCAAGGAAGAATAGGCTTTTGATCTTCAAGTATGAGATTTCCCTTTTATGAAATGCTGAAATAGTCTCAGAATGCGTGTACACATGGAGAAAAGATATTTGTTTACTACAGAGCATGGGCTAGAAGGGTTCCTTTTATCAGTTTGGACTTCCATTGTGTTGATTTCACTTGGAATGAAATAGGTTGGATGGTTCGGCAAAGTTCAGAATGATCTAGGGTGAAAGAAATGCAGTTTCTCTTTGTGTGTACTTCAGGTAAGTCAACTGGGGCAGATGAAAGAACTATCTTAATAATTAACTGAAGCTAATGTTCAAATAAAACCACAGCAGCAGTCAAAACACCTAAAAATGTCACAATCAATAGTGAACCATATGCCTTTCTGGGAAAATGTAAAGGTAGAACATGAGTCTAAGAGAAAGAAACTATCCAGTTGAAGATATCAGCAAATAGTGACTCTAAAGGAGACAAAAGCAAAGTCAATATTTAAGCAAATGATTTGGTCACACAAGTGACAATAGTACTTCTTTCTAAGTCATAGTTCTGCTGTAATCTTGGACCGTATCATAATTTGGGGGAGAATTAGGTATCCCTCAACTATAGATTTAATAACTTACCTGCAAGATTTCTTCCATATAAAATATTCTACTATAGTGTACAAATGTAGCAGTCCTTAGAGCCAACTTCATCTAGGGATTCTGGTGGCTCAGCATAAAGAATCCACCTGCCAATGCAGGAGATGCAGGTTAGATCCCTGAATCAGGAAGATACCCTGCAGAAGGAAATGGCATCCCACTCTAGTATTCTTGCCTGGGAAATCTGACAGAAGAGCCTCATGGGCTACAAGACCATGCAGTTGCAAGCTATCAGATGGGTACAGATTTCCTTTGCCTTTCACCTCTCTTCTCAGGTGTTTGTAAGACCTCCTCAGACAACCAATTTGCATTTTTACATTTCTTTTTCTTGGGGATGGTTTTGATCACCACTTCCTGTACAGTGTTATGAATCTCCATCCATAGTTCTTCCAGCACTCTGTCTGTCACATTAAATCGCTTGAATCTATTTGTCAGTTCCACTGTATAATCATAAAGGATTTGATGTAGGTCATACTTGAATGGCCTAGTGGTTTTCCCTACTTTCTTCAGTTTGAGTCTGAATTTTGCAATGAGTTCATGGTCTGAGCAATAGTCAGCTCCCAGTCTTGTTTTTGCTGACTGTATAGAGCTTCTCCATCTTTGGTTACAAAGAATATAATCAATCTGATTTCAGTGTTGACCATTTGGTGATGTCCATGTGTAGTCTTCTCTTGTGTTGTTGGAAAAGTGTGTTTGCTATGACCAGTGCGTTCTCTTGGAAAAAGTTTGTCAGCCTTCACCGTGCTTCATTTTGTACTCCAAGGCCAAACTTGGCTGTTAGTCCATGTATCTCTTGACATCTTACTTTGCATTCCAATCTCCTATGATGAAAAGGACATCTTTTTTTGGTTTAGGTCTAGGTCTTATAGTTCTTCATGGAATCATTCATAGGGAGAGGAGAAGTGTAATACATTATTTGGAGGCAGGTGTCTTTGTTCCAAACTCTAGTTAACAATGATAATTCAATTTAATAACTGACTATCTGACTTTGTGTGATTCAAGTACTCAGAAACTCAGGTCTCTCATCAAGTATAAAACTAGGAGGTGTAATCATTGAACAAGATAATACAATTTTACTAATTTAAAGATTTCATGGTTTCTATAAGAGCTTTATATACTAAACTGGAAACTATATGACAGCTTATTTCAGTTGAGAAAATATGAAAACAGTTTTTCATATTTTCATTTTTAATAGATTGCCTATATGACTGTTTCAGTTAGAACATTTTAATCACTTCAAATGTAAAATAGTGATAATATTCAAGTTTTTCTTAAGTGTGTAGAGCAAAGGGATTATGAGAGGGTCATATGCTTATATGAACATAAATGTATAATGAATGTAAAATTGTATTTAATATCAGTAATGATAAAATATAGGTTTTTATTGATGTCAAATTTACCTTTCTTTGTTCCCTTCTAGCTGATCTGTATTTAGAGCTGCAAATGTTCCAGGAGAATCACAGTAAATCATTTTCTTCCTAAAGCATTTTAATGGATAATAAGTTGNAGTAAATCATTTTCTTCCTAAAGCATTTTAATGGATAATAAGTTGAATAGAAGAAAATATTTTCTTCTTCAGAGTCCAGAATTTCTAAATATAACTAATTTCTCAATACTAATTTTTCTGCTTTTGTGAAAGAGGAGCAAATAAAATGTAACGGAAATCTATCCAGTTATGTATATTAAAAAAGGCCTTATCTAATTGGTGAATTCCTTCACTTTCTGGCTCATTTATTTGTTGCACATGACTTATGAGCATCACATACAGCAAAAAAGCACACACACAAACACAAAGTACATCATGCAAATTATTGAAGAAGAAATATTGCCATTTCTTCTTCAGGGATATTTTTGACCCAAGAATCAAATCCCCATCTCCTACTTGGCAAGTGGATTGACAGGCTGATTCTTTATCACTGAGCCACCAGGAAACCCTGATATATATATACTGTTAGCCTTGCCCTGCTTTATTTTGTATTCCAAGGTCAAACTTACCTGTTACTCTAAGTATCTCTTGACTTCCTACTTTTGCATTCCAGTTCCATAAGATGAAAAGGACATCTTTTTTTTAGTGCTGTTTCTAGAAGGTCTTGTAGGTCTTCATAGAACAGTTCAACTTCAGTTTCTTTGGCTTTAGTGATTTGGGCATAGACTTGGATGACTGTGATATTGAATGGTTTGCCTCGGAAACAAACAGTGATCATTCTGTCATTTCGAGATTGCATCCAAGTACTGCATTTCAGACTCTTTTTATCGACTATCAGGCATACTCCATTTCTTCTAAGGGAGTCTTTCCCATAGGCATAGATATTAATGGTTGTCTGAATTAAATTTGCCCATCCCATTCTATTTTAGTTCTTTAGTTCACTGATTCCTGAAATGTCGATGTGCACCCTCATCATCTCCTCTTTGACCACTTTCAATTAAAAATTACTTTGCTGACAAAGGTCCACATGGTCGAACCTGTGGTTTTTCTAGTAGTATGGATGGGTGTAAGAGTTGGACCATAATAAAAGCTGAGTGCTGAAGGATTGATGGAATTGAACTGTGGTGTTGGAGAAGATTCTTGAGAATCAATTGCACTGCAAGGAGATAACAACAGTCAGTCCTAAAGGAAATCAGTTCTGAATACTCATTGGAAGGACTGATGCTAAAACTAAAATTCCAATATTTTGGCAACTTGTTGTGAAGAACTGACTCCTTAGAAAAGACCCTAATCCTGGGAAAGATTGAAGGCAGGAGAAGGGGACAACAGAGGATGAGATGGTTGGATGACATCACAAACTTGATGAACATGATGAGTCTGAGTAAGTTCCAGGAGTTGGTGATGGACAGGGAAGCCTGGCATGCTGCAGTCCACGGGGTTGCAAAGAGTCTGACAAAACTGAACAACTGAACTGAACTGAAATTAACTGAATTCACCTTGATTCATAGACATAACATACCAAGTTCCTATGTAATATTGTTTTTTATAGCATCAGACTTTACTTTCACCACTAGAAACATCCACAACTGGGCTTTGTTTTTGCTTTGACTCAGCCTCTTCATTTCTTCTGGAGCTATTTCTCAGCTCTTCTACCATAGCATACTGGGTACCTACTGACTTCATGAGTTCATCTTTCATGGTAATATGTTTTTGCTTTTCATGCTGTTCATGGGGTATTCAAGGCAATAATGCTGAATTAATTTGCCATTCCCTCCAGTGGACTATGTTTACTCAAAACTCTACACCTTAACCTATATAGATAGATAGATAGATAGATAGATAGATAGATAGATAGATATGTGTGTGTCCTATTGGTTGTTTTTCTCTAGATTACTGTGACTAATAACAGGCATTACAGAGATATAGAGATAAGCCTTCAAAAAGAAAGAGCATTGTCATCTCTATGCTTCATAGTAAAACAGATAGAGTGCAAGCAGCCAAATGCCAAGACATGTTAGAAGAAATTTGGTACATGGTACCATTGAGTGGCACATCAGCTGTATTACTTACCATTGGATTTACTCTCTGTGAAAGAAAAATAATATTCTATCTTTTAAAGACAATGTTATTTTTTTACCATTGATAAAAATTATTTTTTTACATTAAAAATTATTTAGCAATCTCCTAAATTGTCTTCATAGTGTATATTTGTCATTAGATGGAGTAAATTTAGTTAAATGATCTTAATCATAAAAATAGAGATATAACATCAAAATGCTTAGGGATATTCTTATCTATAGTTCTGGGAGCACTTCTCACTGGAAGTGTGGAAAATAAAATTATAAATTACTTTTCTTGGGGGAAAAACCCTCATTCTAACTGATATTTATCCAAAATAATATAATAAATTTAGCATTTTTAATACTTAGTTCAATTGTAATGAAATGCTCTAAGGATATACCTTCCTTAATATGTTCTCCTGGAGGCAGGGTCATTTTTCCATATGAAAGAAAGTTTTAACAAGGCTGTATGATTCATTGAGAACATGGACTGTTTCTTTTGGTCAATGAGCTACATTTTATACTTAAAAACAGTAAGTTAGCATAAATATGAGTAAATATAAACATAAATCAATGATGATTAAAAATTTGTTTTTTCCTCTAGAATACCATATTCTCCATGTGTTTGTATGTGTGTGCATATGTATGTGTATATGTATATACATATATACACGTATGTATACACACACACATCTATATATAAGGTGTCCTAATCACAGCACGAAATGAAGAGAAAAAGTAAAACACACATATATACAATCATATATATTTTTTTAATGTCATCAACATTATACATGGGTTTATAACCTTAATAATTGAATTAGGCTCCCAGCTGTGTAAATTATGTGACAAAACTCAGCATGCAAAAGAATTCGTAATAATGACTCAGTTTAGTTCATTTCAGTTCAGTTGCTCAGTCATGTCTGGCTATTTGTGACCTCATGGACTGCAGCACTCCAGACTTCCCTATCCATCACCATCTCCCAGAGCTTGTTTAAATTCATGTCCATCCAGTTGGTTATGCCATCCAACCATCTCATCCTCTGTCATCCCATTCTCCTCCTGCCTTCAATCTTTTCCACCGTCAGGATCATTTCTAAGGAGTCAGTTCAGTACATCAGGTGGCCAAAGTATTTGAGCTTCATCTTCATCATCAGTGCTTCCAATGAATATTCAGGACTGATTTCCTTTAAAATTGACTGGTTTGATCTTCTTTCCATCCAAGGGACTGTCAAGAGTCTTCTCTGACACCACAGTTCAAAAGAATCAATTCTTTGGCACTCAGCTTTCTTTATGGTCCAAGTCTCACATCTATACATGACTACAAAAAAAAAAAAAACATATAGCTTTGACTAGACAGACTTTGTTGGTAAAGTAATGTCTCTGTTTTTTAATATGCTGTCTAGGTTTGTCATAACTTTTCTTCCAAGGAGAAAGTGTCTTTTAACTTCATGGCTGCAGTCACCATCTGCAGTGATTTGGGAGCCCCCCAAAAATAAAGTCTCTCATTGTTTCCCCTTGCCATGAAGTGATGGGACCGGAAGCCATAATCTTAGTATTTTGAATGTTGAGTTTTAAGACAGCTTTTTCTCTGTCTTCTTTCACCTTCATCAAGAGACGCTTTAGTTCTTCTTCACTTTCTGCCATGAGGGTGGTGTCATTTGCATATCTGAGGTGATTGATATTTCTTCCAGCAGACTTGATTCCAGCTTGTGCTTCACCCAGCCTGGCGTTTTGCATGTTGTACTCTGCATAGAAGTTAAATAAACAGGGTCATATCACACAGCCTTGTGGAACTTCTTTCCCTATTTGGAACCAGTCCATTGTCCATATTTGGTTCTAACTGTTGATTCTTGACCTGAATACAGAGTTCTCAGGAAACAGGTAAGGTGTTTTGGTTTTCCCATTTCTTTAAGAATTTTTCACAGTTTGTTGTGATTCACACAGCCAAAGGCTTTAGTGTAGTCAATAAAGCAGAAGTAGATGTTTTTCCTGGAACTCTTTTGCTTTTTCTATGATCCAGTGGATGTTGGCAATTTTATCTCTCTGGTTCGTCTGCCTTTTCTAAATTCAGCTTTGACTAGACCAAATAAAAGGGGCCCCATATTATGGTGATTTAGAGGGTGGAACCTTTGGTCAAGCAGTCTGGATTCAGATTTCAGAAAAATCAATAAGCTCTAAGATATTGCAGCTTTACCTTCTCTAAGCTTAGTTTCAAATGTGCAAAGTGAGGGTAATGATGATAACTACCAACTTTGTTGTCCTGACTACAAGAGATGAGTCATGGAAATATGTTAGCACAATTCTTGGAATACAATGAGCAGCTGATTATTGTTATCATTAATATTAGTAACAGTATATGGGGGATACATAATTGTAAACACTTAGTACTCTGTACCAGAAAGATTGATCTAACATTTTTTAGGTGTATGTAGCTGGCAACCCACTCCAGTGTTCTTGCCTGGAGAATACCAGGGATGGGGGAGCCTGGTGGGCTGCCATCTATGGGGTCACACAGAGTCGGACATGACTGAAGCGACTTAGCAGTAGCAGCAGTAGCTAAAGACCATGAACTTTAAAATCTAATTTGCTCAGCCTTACAAAACTAGGTCTATGTGATATATTCCTACAAATTCTATCATCCTCCCAAAGATTAATTGTAAGAAGAAAAAGTCGCTTAGAGACCAATAGATTTAGTCAGGGGAGGGGAAATAAAAATGGAATTTCAAAGAATATATTTTGGAAGTAGATGACTTTTCTATCAAAGATGTTGCTGGGGAGAATGAGGCAATGAGAATCACCCAGAAGAAGAGGTCAATTAAGGATGTCAATAGAGGTTTCTGAAACAGGTCCAAGAGCTCAGTTTGAATCAATGTATTCAGTAAATACAGTATAGGTAGTGCTCCTATAGCATTGCCAACTGCAAAATGTGAATGAAGTTTGGGAAAAGACCCACATAGCGGTGGTGTGGAATGGTAAGTACAAGGCACCTTTCAACTGTTTATGAACAGGAAATGCAGCCTCTAAACATGATCCACTGCTTTGGATAGACTCCCAAGAGTTAAATACGTTCCATTCATCTTTTTCCTGCTTTGTAAATTTAAGTACATCATCTCTTATCATTAAAAATGCAAGAAAATCCATTACAGGAATATCTTAAAATGAACAAAAGATTAGTTTAAATATTAGAATTACAGAGTGACCCTTATAAATTTCTTAATTATTTTCCTCTCTGTGCATATTAGCAGTGTTTTTAATCTACATTTGCATTTACATATGCTTACAACACATGTGTAAGCATTTATGTTGTCTGCATTTGTACCAATTACTTCATGACAGACCTCCTAAATAATTGAACAGTCTCATTCCAGAGTG
>SJYQ01002120.1:278682-321326 GCA_006410935.1 Redunca redunca | reverse complement strand
AAAGTTAAGGTATTGAAAGAAATAGTTGGACATGACTAAAGTGACAACGTACACACACACAACTCTCTTTTATTTCAATTTTTGAACTGTTTCTTGAATACAAACTATATTTATGGAATCAAAAGACTAATTTAAAAACTACCAATCCCTAAGATGTTCATTCATTATATCATTTAATCCTTGCATCTAAAATAATTATATCAGTTCATTAAGCCATTAGGACTTCCCTGGTGGCTCAGATGGTAAAGCATCTGTCTACAGTGTAGGAGACCTGGGTTCGAGCCTTGGGTTGGGAAGATCCCTTGGAGAAGGAAATGGTAATCCACTCCAGTACTATTGCTTGGAAAATCCCATGGACAGAGGAGCCTGGTAGGCTACAGTCTATGGGGCCACAAAGAGTCGGACACAACTGAGCGACTTCACTTTCACTTTCACTTTCATTAAGCCATTATGCATTTTTATTAGTAAAATAGAATGAAACGAACTTCCTTCTCAGGATCACAGTTAGATCACAGAGTTCTCTTAAAGGCAAAATTGCTTCCATATATAGGCCTCAACACATGAGTTTATCTTTTACAATCTACATGCATGTGTGCTAAGTTGCTTCAGTCATGTCAGACTCTTTGTGACCCTACGGACTATAGTCTACCAGTCTTCCTCTGTCCACAGGATATGCCAGGAAAGAATACTGGCCTGGGTTGCCATGCCCTCCTCCAGTAAATCTTCCTGACCCAGGGATTGAAACTGCCTCCCTTACATCTTCTGTATTGGCAGGTAGATTTGTTACCATTAGTGCCACCTGGGAAGCTCATACAATCATCATGGCGGTTTTTAACTGCTAAATTTCAGTAGTTTATTCATATAATTGAAATAGAAATTAGTGAGATTTACGGGATTCCTGCAAAAAATGGAAGATACCAAGTCTTAAAAAAATACATAAAACTTTCATCTCTGTATAGGTTTCCAGCTTTCAGATTTAGTTTAACAGCTTTTCTGTTTTGCTCTAGTGCTAAATGCAATTCTGAGTCATTTAAAAGGCAATGTAAATTGGCCCCTCTGCAAGGAAAATGTTCCTCAAAAGGGATTATGGGAAAAAAGTCATACATTTGATTTCTCTAAATTATTCTCCAAAAGCTAGTTAATACAAAAGTAAAGATTGGTCCAGATAGCTCTGTTTGGTTGACATGGCAACTCTCCAAATAACTGTAACCATGAGTTGATGATTCATTACTATAGCCCATGGGAGATTTAGTTTTCTTAAAGTAGAATATCATTTAAAAATATATTAAACCAATTCAATCTTTCAAATTTAGGCCCACTCTAGGTACTTGTAGGAGAAAAGATAAAAGTTTTGTAGTTATCTTTTAATGAAATGTTAGCTTACATAATAAGCCTTTAAAAATAACATATTTTATTTTTTAGAGCAGTATTAGGTTCAAAGCAAAACTGAGTGGAAAGCACAGAGATTTCCCTCCCAGAATGTGCATAACCTCCCACATTAGCAATATCCTTCACTAGAATGGTACTTATTTTACAATTAATGAATATACACTGAAACATCTTTACCATCCAGAGTCCATAGTTTACATTAAGGTCTACTTTAGGTGGTGCATATTTTATGTGTTTTGACAAATGCATTCATGATTATAGCATCATTCACAGCAGTTTTACTACCCTAAAAACCCTCAGTGCTTCAATAAGTATTAAAGTTTTAATATTTTTTTTTCTCTAACATTCAAATTTTCTCAGGTAGTCACAAATTTCCTCTTTTTCTGTGATTCTAGTTACAAGTAGGACACTTCTATAGGACTTGTACATGCCAGACTGGGTACTGAGAAGCTGGTAATCCAGAAACATCAATATGCAGAAACTAAAAGGAAAAAAAAGAAAATTTTATTCTTTCTATACAAAGGACCAAGAAAAGAGGAAGCCAGACAAAGCAGGTAAGTTTCAGGCAATGGCAACCCTACTCCAGATCAAAACTGTAGAAAATATCCCACTCCCTCTAGCAAAGTCAAAGTAGAAATTTACATTTTCTTCCTGGAGGGTTTTACAGGCATCTCCCACTCCCTCATTCCTTCTTGATGGGAAAGAAGGAATGAAGATCCAGGAATTTCCTAACTTCTGAATCTCATTCCAAGGTGATGTCAGTGTAGACTATGTGGGAAGCCTCGACTTTTAACTTGGCCTTACTCCACCAGTCCATCCCAAAGGAGATCAGTCCGGAATGTTCATTGGAAGGACTGATGCTAACACTGCAACTCCAATACTTTGGCCATCTGACGCGAAGAACGGACTCACTGGAAAAGACCCTGATGCTGGGAAAGATTTAGGGAGGGAGGAGAAGGGGACAATAGAGGACGAGGTGCTTGGATGTCATCACCCACTCAATGGATATGAGTTTGAGTAAACTCTTGGAGTTGGTGATGGACAAGGAGGCCTGGCATGCTACAGTCCACGGGGTCACAAAGAGCTGGACAAGACTGAGGGACTGAACTGAAGTGAACTGACTCGAACAGTAGGGACCCCTATCACTCCCCACTAGGTAATATCTGAGGAAACCTAGTGAAAAACTGGGCTTTTCACGCCCATAAATAGTAATAAGGCCTGTCTGCCAAGTCAGTGATCGTCATGTAGGTAGGGAGCAGTAGCAAGATGTCCTCCCCATCACATATAGATTAGTATCAGTGTGACCTAAATTTCTATCCCCACCCAGTAGTAGAAGTACAACTCATCCTCAGGGTCAATAGAAATTTATTGAGAAACCTGGACTTTAGCTATCACCAGCTAAAAACAGTGGGAGTCTCTAACTGGGAAGTGTCAGAGAAAGACTGTTAAAACACAATATTTATATATGATCTGTAGTTTGATAGCATAATACTCCAAATGCCAAATTTCAATCAGAATCACTCATCATAACATGAAGCAGACATATTTCCACTTGAATGACAGAAGACAATCAAAAGATACCAATACAGAGACACAGAGATTATATAGATATTAGAAAGATCTGATAAGAATTTTAAAACAGCCACCATAAAAATACTGTAACAAGCAATTAGAAATATGATGAAAAAAGTGAAAAATAAAAATTAAACAAGAATATGTAGAAACCAAGTTAAATATAAACTACCATATATAATAACAAAAATACAATACTTTGTTTAAAATCTGTAGAAAGTTGGGAAAGATGACTGTGCTAACTTGTAAATTATGAAAAAAATAAAAAGACCTAAATAAACGAAGAGACATAACATTTCCATGTAAAATAAAAAATAAACAATAAATATGTTAATTCTCCTGAAAATTTATAATTGTTTATAAACTGTAATATATAAATTCATATACATGAATATGTGTGTAATATTTATATTTATGAAAATTCCAGATAGAATTTTTATAGATATAGCCAAGATTATTCTAAACTTCATTTTAAAAACTAAAAGCACTAGAATAGCTAAAACAACTTAGAAAAAGAAGAAAGTGAACAGAATAAGAAGCTTTTTAAGATCTTATATAACTATAGCAAATAAGTTTGAGAAGTACTGGCAGAGAGACAGATATATACACAGATAAATGGTCTAGAAGAGTGATTCTGGAAATAGACCACAAGCAAGTATAACTGATTTTTCTACACAAATTATTTAATAGAAAGAAAATAACCTTTGAACCAAATGGTGCTGAAATCTTGGATACTCATGAGCATTTTAAAAACAGAAATGAAATTAATTAATTAATTAACCTTTATCAAATCTCACAACTCATAAAAGTTCACTCAAAACAAATAGCAAGATTTGTAGAGTAGAATTTGATAAAATGTTTAGAAACAAGTCAGGGAAAGATCTTTGGGGATGGAGCTTCATGAGGATTTCTTAGACATAAATCCAAAAACATAATCCATAAGACAAAAAATGATTAACTGAAATTAACAAAAATTACAACAAAAATTTGATCTACAAAAGGTAGTTCAAGAGGAAAGAAACAGGTTATCAGTTCAGTCAGTCAGTTCAGTCTCTCAGTTGAGTCTGACTCTTTGTGACCCCATGGACTGCAACATGCCAGGCCTCCCTGTCCATCACCAACTCCCAGAGTTTACTCAAACTCATGTCTATTGATTGGTGATGCCATATAACCATCCCATCCTCTGTCATCCCCTTCTCCCACCTTCAATATTCCCTAGCATCAGAGTCTTTTCCATTGAGTCAGTTATTTGCATCAGGCAGCCAAACTTTTGGAGTTTCATCTTTAGCATCAGACTTTCCAAAGAACACCCAGAACTGATCTACTTTAGGATGGATTGGTTGGATCCTCTAGCTGTCAAAGGGATGCTCAAGAGTCTTACCTAGCACCACAGTTCAAAACAACCAATTTTATAAAGCTCAGCTTTCTTTATAGTTCAGTTCTCACAACCATGCATGACTACTAGAAAGACCATAGCTATAATTAGATGGACCTTTGCTGGCAAAGTAATGACTATACTTTTTCACAGGCTGTCTAGGTTGGTCATAACTTTCCTTCCAAAGAGTAAGCATCTTTTTATTCCTTGGCTGCAGTCACAGTCTGCAGTGATTTTGGAGCCCCCCAAAATAGAGTCTGGCACTGTTTCCACTGTTTCCTCATCTATTTACCATGAAGTGATGGGACCAGATGCCATGAACTTAGTTGTCTAAATGTTGAGTTTTAAGCCAACTTTTTCACTCTCCTCTTTCACTGTCATCAAGAGGCTTTTTAGTTCTTCTTCATTTTCTGCCATAAGGGTGGTGTCATCTACATATCTGAGATTATATTTATCCTGGTAATTTTGATTCCAGCTTGTGTTTCATCTAGCCCAGCATTTCTCATGATGTACTCTGCATATAAGTTAAATAAGAAGCATGACAATATATAGCCTTGACATACTCCTTTCCTGTTTTGGAGCCAGTCTGTTGTTCCATGTCCAGTTAACTGTTGCTTCCTGACCTGCATACAGGTTTCTCAGGAAGCAGGTCGGGGGTATGATATTCCCATCTCCTTAAGAATTTTTCACAGTTTGTTTGATCTGCACAGTCAAAGGCTTTGGCATAGTCAATAAAGCAGAAGTACATGTTTTTCTGGACCTCTCTTACTTTCTTGATAATCCAGTGGATGTTGGCAATTTGATCTCTGGTTCCTCTGCCTTTTCTAAGTCCAGCTTGAAAATCTGGAAGTTCACGGTTCACGTATTGCTGAAGCCTGGCTTGAAGAATTTTGAGCATTACTTTACTAGCATGTGAGATGAATGCAATTGTGTGGTAGTTTGAGCATTCTTTGGCATTGCCTTTCTTTGGGATTGGAATGAAAACTGACCTTTTCCAGTTCTGTGGCTACTGCTAAGTTTTCCATATTTGCTGTCACATTGAGTGCAGCACTTTCAAAGCATCATCTTTTAGGATGAAATAGTTCAACTGGAATTGTATCACCTTCACTGGCTTTGTTCATAGTGATGCTCCCTAATGCCCACTTGAGTTAGCATTCCATGATGTCTAACTCTAGGTGAGTGATCACACCATTGTGGTTATCTGGGTCATGAAGATCTCTTTTTATAGTTCTTCTATGTATTCTTGCCACCTCTTCTTAATATCTTCTGCTTTTGTTAGGTCCATACCATTTCTGTCCTTTATTGTGCCCATCTTTGCATGAAATGTTCCATTGGTATCTCTAATTTTCTTGAAAACAACTCTTGTCTTTCCCACTGTGTTATTTTCCTCTATTTCTTTTAAGAGGATAAAAACAGGTTATATACTTCAAGAAAATATTTGTAAACCATGCATCTCTCAAAGACACATCAAAAATAAAGAATTTAAAATTTCTATTGCAAAATATTCAAAAATATAAGAAAAAAATAGAAAAAATTAGAAAGGGAGGTTTCCACAAAGAAAATCAGTTCAGTTCAGTCTCTCAGTCAGACTTTGAAACACCATGGACTGCAGCCTGCCAGGCTTCCCTGTCCATCACCAACTCTTAGAGCTTGCTCAAACTCATTCTATCCAGTCAGTGATGCCATCTAATCATCTCAGCCTCTGTCGTCCCCTTCTCTCCCTGCTTTCAATTATTCCCAGCATCAGGGTCTCTTCTATTGAGTCAGTTCTTCAAATCATGTAGCCAAATTATTGCAGCCTCAGTTTCAGTACCAGTACTTCCAAGGAATATTCAGGGCTGATTTCCTTTAGGATGGACTGGTTTTCTTTTCTTGCAGAACAAAGGACTCTCAAGAGGCTCCTCCAGCACCACAGTTTGAAAGCATCAATTCTTTGGTGCTCAGCCTTCTTTATGGTCTAACTTCCTCCATACATGACTACTGGAAAAACCATAGCTTTGACTAGATGAAACTTTGTTGGAAAAATAATGTCTCTGCTTTTTAATATCTGCCTAAGTTTGTCATAGCTTTTCTTCCAAGGAATGAGCATGTTTTAATTTCATGGCTGCAGTCACCATCTTCACTGATTTTAAAGCCAAAGAAAATAAATTATGTCACTACTTCCATTTTTTCCCCATCTGTTTTCCATGAAGTGATGGGTTGGATACCATGACTTCATTTTTTGAGTGTTCAGTATTATACCAACTTTTTCATACTCCTCTTTCACTTTCTTCAAGAGGATCTGCCGGGAGCCAGCATGAGGAGTCCCACCCGTGGCAAAGGTCATGAGATTAAGGGGCCCGACAGGCAAAGGCAAGTTGGGCCTTAAGGGAGCCTCACTGGATCTGCTCGTGCATCTGCCCCAAAACCAGAGTCTGCCTGCCTTACTGCATTATGCTTTTACCTACTCTTCTGACATTAACCGGGGCTATCCCCAACCACCTTTCTCTGGAAAATTAACTTAGAGCTCCAGTTAATAGTCTCCTGCATATAAAAGGAATGTCTGAGGTCAAACCTCTCTGCTGGCAGACTAGCTTGTGTGACAGGTTTATCCACACTCTTGCTACTACGTACATGATTATTTACAACCTCTCAACCATAAACAGCACAGAGAGTTTGGAGTATTTTGAAAGTCTTAGCATAGGGTTTTTCTAAAGATAAAAATCATGTTGGTAAAGGGTTTCATTGCTGAGTTAATGATTGTTGCCAGGCCTCCATATCCTTAGGCACCTGGGAGTATGTTAATCAATGTAACTGGAATGTAGAAAAAGAAATATAGTAGTTTTTATGTTAGCAATACTAGACTTTTGAGTTAATGAATTTTCTCTTTGTTATAGATCACTGTACTCCTCTTTCTTATATATCATTGTGTCCTTGCTATGTAAGAATGTAACTTTATCACTATCTTAAGACTTAGTAGATCTTAAGGGGAAACAAGTTTTCTGATCGACTAAGCTTTATCAATAGAAAGTAAGGTGGGGCCATAAAATGTTGATCGGTCTCAGACCAGAAGATATTGTAAACAAATGTAAGACCCTTGTAAAAACAAAGATATACTGAGAACACTGTCTTTAGATAAGGGTCGGAACAGCTGACCCTGCATGACTCTGTTTCTTACATTTACCTCTATGTATAACTAAAAGTATAAAAGGGTACCTGGAAAATAAAGAAACGGATCAGTTCCTGGAAAGGCTGGTCTCCCCTGTGTGGTCTTTTCTCATTCTCTTCTTTTCTGGCTGAATTTCCATCTGGAGCGTGGAAGCTCACCATGTCTACTTACTTGTCTTGGCTTCTAAGACCCACGCTAGAGGGAGCCCAAGGCAGGGCCCCCTCCGCTATTCAAACAGGTGCCGGTGGCCTACGTAGGTGGTGCAAACTCCTTGTCTTCTAGTTTTATTGGTTTTCCAAGTAAACCAAGTTATTCAGCCTCTTTTCTCCACTAATATTTTCTACTACACTATCCTTTTCTAATCTCTCTTTATATCTGTAATTAAATAAGTTCTTTCCTAGGAGGCTGACTCCATCCCCGCCTCGAATTCCCTGGGTCCACCGGGACTGGACCCCGGCAAGGATCTTTAGTTCCTCTGCACTTTCTGCCATGAGGGTACTGTCATCTGCATGTCTGAGGTTGTTGATATTTCTCCTGGCAATCTTGATTCCAGCTTTTGCTCCATCCAGCCCAATATTTTGCATGATGTACTCTGTATACAAGTTCAATAAGCAGGGTGACAATATGTAACCTTGACATACTCCTTTCCCAGTTTGGAACCAGTCCTTTCCTTGTTCCAGGTGCATTTCTTCTAACTGTTGCTTCTTGATCTGAATACAGATTTCTTAGTGGACAGGTAAGGTGGTCTGTTATTCCAATCTCTCGAAAAATTTTCCACAATTTGTTGTGATCTATGCAGTCAATGACTTTAGTTTAGTCATTGAAGCAGAAATAGATACTTTTCTGGAATTCTTTGACTTTTTTCTATGATCGAATAGGCATTGGTTATTTGCTCTCTGGTTCCTCTGCCTTTTCTAAATCCAGCTTGAACATCTGGAAGTTCTCAGTTCATGTACTGTTGAACCCTCACTTGGAGAATTCTGAGCATTACTTTACTAGTGTGAAATGACTGCAATTGTGAAGTAGTTTGAACATTCTTTGGCATTGCCTTTCTTTGGGATTGCCATGAAAACTGACCTTTTCCAGTCTTGTGACCACTGCTGAATTTTCCAAATTTGCTGGCATATTGAGTGCAGAACTTTCGCAGCATCATCTTTTAGGATTTGAAATAGTTCAGCTGGAATTCCATCACCTCCACTATCTTTTGTTCATAGTGATGCTTCCAAAGGCCCACTTAACTTCATATTCTTGCATGTCTGGCTCTAGGTGAGTGATCACACCATTGTGATTATCTCCGTCATGAAGATATTTTTTGTAAAATTCTTCTGAGTATTCTTTCCTCCTGTTCTTAATATATTCTACTTCTGTTAGGTCCATACAATTTCTACCCTTTTTTGTGTCCACCTTTGCATGAAATGTTCCCTTGGTATCTGAATTTTCTTGAAGAGATCTCTAATCTTTCCCATTCTGTTGTTTTCCTCCATTTCTTTGCATTGAATACTTAGGAAGGCTTTCTTATATCTCCTTCTTATTCTTTAGAACTCTGCATTCAGATGGGTATATTGTTCCTTTTCTCCTTTGCTTTTCACTTCTCTTCTTTTCTCAGCTTTCTGTAAGGCCTCCTCAGACAACCATTTGCCTTTTTGGATTTATTTTTCTTGGGGATGGTTTTGATCACCAGCTTCTGTACAGTGTTATTAACCTCTGTCCATAGTTCTTCAGGTACTGTGTCTATCAGATCTAATCCTTTGAATCTATTTGTCACTTTCACTGCAGAATCATCAGGGTTTTGATTTAGGTCATACCTTAATGATCTAGTGGTTTTCCCTACTTTCTTCAATTTAAGTCTGAATTTTGGAATAAGGAGCTAATAGCAAAGAGCATATTCATATGGAAAATAAACACACATGAGAATATATTAAAAAAAATTATGCAAGTTAAAATTCAGTAGGAGATATTGTTATACACCAATCACAATGGCTAAAGGAAAAAAAAATGGACAGCAGAAATACTACCAAGAATATAGACAAACTGAACCTGACATACATGACTGGTGGGAATATAAAATGAAACAGTAAATGTGGCAAGTATTTGACAGTTTCTTTAAGCAGTTATACTCATTCTAGAACCTAGCAGTTGCAATCTTGGACATTATTCCAAAGGGAAAAAAAATAAAAAATAAAAGTATACACAAAACCTGCACATGAATGTTCCTAGAGGCTTTATTTGTAAGAGCCAAAACCTGAAAGCAGCTAAAATATTCCTCAAAAGGTAAATTGTTAAACACAGTCATATATCTGTATCATGGAATACTACTCAGAAATAAAAAATACATAAACTATAAATACACTCAATGACTTGGCTGGATCTCAAAAGCATTATGCTGAGTAAAAAAAAAAAAAAAAAAAAAACAATCTCAGAAGATTATATACTGTGTTATTTCTGTTTATGTAACAGTCTTGACAAATTACAAAAATGTTGAACAGGTTAAGATTTGTCAGGTTTAGGGATAGTGGGAAGGGCTAGGGAAGGTATTATATAAGTTAGAGTGTAATGAGTGAGCTATGATGAAAGACATTCTGTATCTTGATTGATGTGATGTTTATAGGAACCTACACATGTGATTCAGTTCAGTTCAGTCACTTAGTCGCTTCCGACTCTTTGTGACCCCATGGACTACAGCACGCCAGGCTTCCCTATCCATCACCAACTTCCAGAGCTTACTCCAACTCATGTTCATCGATTCAATGATGCCATCCAACCATCTCATCTCACAGGTAATTAATTGACATCTATCTGTCTATACATCAATCTATCATCATTTTTCTGGCTTTGACATTTTGTACTATACTTATGTAAAAAATAACTATTACGAGAAAGTAGATAAAGACTAGAGGGAGATATTTTTAATTTATTTTTTTTTATTGGTGGCTAATTACTTTACAATATTGTATTGGTTTTGCCATACATCAACATAAATCCGTCATGGTGTACACGTGTTCCCAATCCTGAACCCCTCTCCCACCTCCCTCCCCATACCATCCCTCTGGGTCATCCCACAGAGGGAAATTTTTGATGCTGTATTTGTAATTTGCTGTAAATCTATCAGTGTTAGTCACTCAGTTATGTCTGACTCTTTGTGACCCCCAGGGACTGTACTCCACCAGGCTCCTGTCTGTGGAATTTCCCAGGGAAGCATGCTGGAGTGGGTTTCCATTTCTTTCTCCAGGGTATCTTCCCAACCCTGGGTTTGAACCTGGGTCTCCTACATTGTAGGCAGATCATTTACTGTCCGAGACACTAGGGAAGTCCCAAATGGTTGGTAGCCTCCAGGTTAAGGTGACCAAAGAAAGTGGCCCATACATGGATCAAATCTGCGACCATGGCATTATATTAGCACCACACTCTAACCAACTGAGCTAACTGGCTCCTAAGGAACGACTGTTTCAAAATGAAGTTTTTAAAAATTTAAAACTTGTTCTAAAAATAGTGGTTAGGAAATGTTGCACAGTGCAGTTCCCCTTCAAGAATTAAAAAAATATATTATTAAAGTGCCCATTGTGTTTAACAAAGAAAAAAAATTTATATTAACTTCAAATTTGCCAAATTTTTGATCAAAGAACATTTATTCTATAACAAGAAAGTGGTGACGAGCATATAGAGCCAAAGTACAAATGAAACAACGTTTGGTTAGACAAAATTTTGTTTGGTTCTGGAAGTAAGTATGAAGAAACTGTACAGACATGAGAAACGCTGCTTTCTTTTTATTTGGTTACCAAAAACTGAATGGAGAATGGTGTAAAAGAAACATTTTAAACCATCTTTTACATAAATTTAGAACAGATACTGGTTAAAAAAGGCCTTTAGAAGGATTTTCAAGTCTAGACTGGGGAAAAAACAAATGGCAGAAGCGTGTGTGGTAGCATAGAGTATAGAATTATCCTATCCTGTTTTTAGGGAAGTGACAATTAGTAGTATTTTTGATTATGCATCATACTTCCTGAAAACTTGGTTTTTCACCTTGCTATTTCTGTGATAAAATTAAATTCTTATATCCTCATTTCTACTTCCTATAAAAAAGCATAGCAGTTTTCCTTCCATGGTTTTCAAAGCCATTTTCATTACAATGACTTCCTTTTAGACAAAAAGTGTATATTGCTTGAAATGTCACATCTTCTTACATATAAAGGAGTGTTCCAGCTGCATACCTAGGTATAATTTTACAAAATCCATTAAAAAAAATTGGAGTCAAAATATTCCCAAATCCGGGGACAATTAAATATTTTTTTAAGATAGCAATTGCTTGAAATTAACATACCATCATAATTGTATAAATCATAATAAAATATAAAGTGATATATAAAAGAAACCTTTAAAAATCAATTAATTTAATATGGATCTGTAAGTAAAATAAAATATAAAACCATGATTTTTACATCATAATAAAATATAATAAATAATTTAGATACAGTTTTCAAAGACATTAAAAAGTTGGTATAAAGCCAAAATCAACTCATTACATTTAAAGAAAATATACAGCCATTAGATATGATAGCCTAGGAAATATGCATCATTTTTAGCATTTGCTTGTGTTACACAGGTTATGGATTTTGATAAATGTATGACACGAAACTACCACAATAGTTTCACTACTCTAAAATACCTATATCCTCTCTGCATACACCTCCCTCAGCTCCCTTACTCCTGGAAATCATGAATCATTTTGCTGTCTTCACAGATTTTACTTTTGCAGAAGATCATAGAGTTGAAATTATACTGCATGTAGCCTTTTCATTTTGGCTTCTTTCACTGATTATGGCTTGATGCCTCATTTCTTTTTAACACTGAATAATTTATCACTGTTGACATCTGAAGTTGTTTATTTAATCATTCACCTACCAAAGAACATCTCTTTTCTGAAAGTTCTGGCAATTATGCAAAAAGCCTCTATGAATGTCTTTGTGCAGGATTTTGTGTGATCATGTTTTCCTTGCTCCTTTTTAGCTTTATTCATGTATGGATAAATAAAATCTGTATATATTTAAGGTATAGAACTTGATATATTAGTATTAATATATGTAAACACTGTGAAATGATCATACAAGTCCATCACACACCCTTTTGTGTGTGGGATGGAGTGAGGTAGTAAGAATATTTAGGATCTAACGTCTCAATAAATGTCAATACAGGAAACATAACTACTGATAATAATCATACACTTTACAATAGCTCTCTTGAATATGATTATCTTACATAGAAAACACATTTTTTACATGTTTTCAACTTGTTTGGCTAAATACCAAGAAGATTGTTGAAATTTATGGGGAAAATACGACTAGATATGTAAGAACCTGGTAATCTAAGTTGTTGTCCTGCATTTCCACCATAAGTGATTGAGAGGTCCTATTGCTCTTCTTCTTTGTCAACCTAAAGTATAATCAGTTCAGTTCAGTCACTCAGTCGTGTCCAATTCTTTGCGAAACCAGGGACTGCAGCATGCCAGGTCTCCTTGTCCATCACCAACTCCTGCAGTTTACTCAAACTCATGTCCACTGAGTTGGCGATGCTATCCAACCAATTCATCCTCTGTCATCCCTTCCTCCTCCCATCTTCAATCATTATGGTCTTTTCCAGTGAGTCAGATCTTTACATCAGGTGGCCAAAGTATTGGAGTTCCAGCTTTAACATCAGTCCTTCAGTGGATATTCAGGACTGATTTCCTTTAAGATTGGCTGGTTGGATCTCCGTGCAGTTCAAGGGACTCTGAAGAGTCTTCTCCAACACCACAGATCAAAAGAATCAATTCTTGGGACTCAGTTTTCTTTAAGGTCCAACTCACATCCATGCATGACTAATGGAAAAATCAAAGCTTTGACTAGACTGGCCTTTGTTGGCAAAGTAATGTCTAGCTGTCTAGGTTGGTCATACCTTTCCATTCAAAGAGTAAGCATCTTATAATTCCATGGTTGCAGTCACAATCTACAATGTATTTGGAGCCCCAAAATATAAAGTCAGCCACTGTTTCCACTGTTTCGCCATCTATTTCCCATGAAGTGATGGGATCAGAGGTCATGATTTTAGTTTTCTGTATGTTGAGCTTTAAGCGAACTTTTTCACTCTCCTCTTTCACTTTCATCAAGAGGCTTTTTAGTTCCTCTTCACTTTCTGCCATAAGGGTGGTGTCATCTGCATATCTGAGGTTATTGATATTTCCCCAGGCAATCTTGATTCCAGCTTGTGCTTCCTCCAGCCCAGTGTTTTTCATGATGTACTCTGCACATAAGTTAAATACGCAGGGTAGCAATATACAGCCTTGACGTACTCCTTTTCCTATTTGGAATAAGTTTCTTGGTCCATGTTCAGTTCTAACTGTTGCTTCCTGACCTGCTTACAGATTTCTCAAGAGGCAGGTCAGGTGGTCTATTATTCCCATCACTTTAAGAATTTTCCACATTTTATTGTGATCCACACAGACAAAGGCTTTGGCATAGTCAATAAAGCAGAAATAGATGTTTTTCTGGAACTCTCTTGCTTGTTCCATGATCCAGCGGATGTTGGCAATTTGATCTTTGGTTCCTCTGCCTTTTCTAAAACCAGCTTGACCATCTGGCAATTCATGTTTCACGTACTGTCGAAGCCTGGCTTGGAGAATTTTGAGCATTACTTTACTAGCACGTGAGATGGGTAGTTTGAGCATTCTTTGGCATTGCCTTTCTTTGGGATTGGAATGAAAACTGACCTTTTCCAGTCCTTTGGCACTGCTGAGTTTTCCAAATTTGCTGGCATATTGAGTGCCGCACTTTCACAGAATCATCTTTTAAGATTTGAAATAACTCAACTGGATTTCTACTACCTATACTAGCTTCGTTCGTACTGATGCTGCCTAAGGCCCACTTGACTTCACATTCCAGGATGTCTGGCTCTAGGTGAGTGATCATACCATCATGATTCTCTAGGTCATGAAGATCTTTTCTGTACAGTTGTTCTGTGTATTCTTACCACCTCTTCTTAATATCTTCTGCTTCTGTTAAGTCCATACCATTTCTGTCCTTTATTGAGCCCATCTTTGCATGAAATGTTGTCTTGGTAACTCTAATTTTCTTGAAGAGATCTCAGGTTTTTCCCATTCTGTTGTTTTCCTCTATTTCTTTGCACTGATCACCGAGGAAGACTTTCTTATCTCCTTGCTTTTCCTTGGAACTCTGTATTCAAGTTCAGTTCAGTTCAATTCAGTTCAGTCACTCAGTCGTGTCCAATTCTTTGTGAGCCCATGAATTGCAGCACGCCAGGCCTCCCTGTCCATCACCATCTCCCAGAGTTCACTCAGACTCGCGTCCATCGAGTCCGTGATGCCATCCAGCCATCTCATCCTCTGTCGCCCCCTTCTCCTCCTGTCCCCAATCTCTCGCATCATCAGAGCCTTTTCCAATGAGTTAACTCTTCCCATGAGGTGGCCAAAGTACTGGAGCTTCAGCTTTAGCATCATTCCTTCCAAAGAAATCCCAGGGTTGATCTCCTTCAGAATGGACTGGTTCGATATCCTTGAAGTCCAAGGGACTCTCAAGAGTCTACTCCAACACCACAGTTCAAAAGCATCAATTCTTCGGTGATCAGCCTTCTTCACCGTCCAACTCTCACATCCCTACATGACCACTGGAAAAACTATAGCCTTGACTAGACAGACCTTAATTGGCAAAGTAATGTCTCTACTTTTGAATATACTATCGAGGTTGGTCATAACTTTTCTTCCAAGGAGTAAGCGTCTTTTAATTTCATGGCTGCAATCACCATCTGCAGTGATTTTGGAGCCCCAAAAGAAAAATTCTGACACTGTTTCCACTGTTTTCCCATCCATTTTGCATGAAGTGATGGGACCGGATGCCATGACCTTCATTTTCTGAATGCTGAGCTTTAAGCCAACTTTTTCACTCTCCTCTTTCACTTTCATCAAGAGGCTTTTTAGCTCCCCCTCACTTTCTGCCATAAGGGTGGTGTCATCTGCATATCTGAGGTTATTGATATTTCTCCTGGCAATCTTGATTCCAGCCTGCATGTCTTCCAGTCCAGCATTTCTCATGATGTACACTGCATAGAAGTTAAATAAGCAGGGTGACAATATACAGCCTTGACATACTCCTTTTCCTATTTGGAACCAGTCTGTTGTTCCATGTCCAGTTCTAACTGCCACTTCCTGACCTGCATATAGATTTCTCAAGAGGCAGGTTAGGTGATCTGGTATTTCCATCTCTTTCAGAATCTTCCACAATTTCTTGTGATCCACACAGTCAAAGGCTTTGGCATAGTCAATAAAGCAGAAATAGATGTTTTTCTGGAACTCTCTTGCTTGTTCCATGATCCAGCGGATGTTGGCAATTTGATCTCTGGTTCCTCTGCCTTTTCTAAAACCAGCTTGAACATCAAGAAGTTCATGTTTTGCATATTTATGAAGCCTGGCTTGGAGAATTTTGAGCATTACTTTACTAGCATGTGAGATGAATGCAATTGTGCAGTAGTTTGAGCATTCTTTGGCATTGCCTTTCTTTGGGATTGGAATGAAAACTGAACTTTTCTAGTCCTGTGGCCACTGCTGAGTTTTCCAAATTTGCTGGCATATTGAGTGCAGCACTTTGACAGCATCATCTTTCAGGATTTGAAACAGCTCAACTGGAATTCCATCACCTCCACTAGCTTTGTTCATAGTGATCCTTTCTAAGGCCCACTTGACTTCATATTCCAAGATGTCTGGCTCTAGATTAGTGATCACATCATCATGATTATCTGGGTTCTGAAGATCTTTTTTGTACAGTTCTTCCATGTATCCTTGCCACCTCTTCTTAATATCTTCTGCTTCTGTTAGGTCCATGCCATATCTGTCCTTTATCGAGCCCATCTTTGCATGAAATGTTCCCTTGGTATATCTAATTTTCTTGAAGAGATCTCTAGTCTTTCCCATTCTGTTATTTTCCTCTATTTCTTTGCATTTATCACTGAAGAACGCTTTCTTATCTCTTCTTGCTATTCTTTGGAACTCTGCATTCATATGCTTATATCTTTCCTTTTCTTCTTGGCTTTTCGCCTCTCTTCTTTTCACAGCTATTTGTTAGGCCTCCACAGACAGCTATTTTGCTTTTTTTGCATTTCTTTTCCTTGGGGATGGTCTTGATCCCTGTCTCCTATACAATGTCACGAACCTCATTCCATAGTTTATCAGGCATTCTGTCTACCACATCTAGGCCCTTAAATCTACTTCTCACTTTCACTGTATAATCATAAGGGATTTGATTTAGGTCATACCTGAATGGTCTAGCGGTTTTTCCTACTTTCTTCAATTTAAGTTTGAATTTGGCAATAAGGAGTTCATGATTTGAGCCACAGTCAGCTCCTGGTCTTGTTTTTTTGACTGTATAGAGCTTCTCCATCTTTGGCTGCATAGAATATAATCTGATTTTGGTGTTGACCATCAGGTGATGTCCATGTGTAGAGTCTTCTCTTGTGTTGTTGGAAGAGGGTGTTTGCTATGACCAGTGCATTTTGTTGGCAAAACTCTATTAGTCTTTGCCCTGCTTCATTCTGCATTCCAAGGGCAAATTTGCCTGTTACTCCAGGTGTTTCTTGATTTCCTACTCTTGCATTCCAGTCCCCTATAATGAAAAGGACATCTTTTTTTGGGTGTTAGTTCTAAAAAGTCTTGTAGGTCTTCATAGAACTGTTCAACTTCAGCTTCTTCAGTGTTACTGGTTGGGGCATAGACTTGGATAACTGTGATATTGAATGGTTTGCCTTGGAATCGAACAGAGAATCGTTTTTGAGATTGCATCCAAGTACTGCATTTTAGACTCTTTTGTTGACCATGATGGCTACTCCATTTCTTCTGAGGGATTCCTGCCCACAGTAGTAGATATAATGGTCATCTGGGTTAAATTCACCCATTCCAGTCCATTTTAGTTCACTGATTCCTAGAATGTCAACGTTCACTGTTGCCATCTCTTGTTTGACCACTTCCAATTTGCCTTGATTCATGGACCTGTCATTCCAGGTGCCTATGCAATATTGCTCTTTACAGCATCGGATATTGCTTCTATCACCAGTCACATCCACTCTGTATTCAAATGGTATATATTTCCTTTGGTTTTGGCTTCTCTTCTTTTCACAGCTATTTGTAAGGACTCCTCAGACAGCCATTTTGCTTTTTTGCATTTCTTTTTCTTGTGGATGGTCTTGATCCCTGTTTCCTGTACAATGTCCATAGTTCTTCAGGCACTCTGTCTGTCAGATCTTGTCCATTGAATCCATTTCTTGCTTCCACTATATAATTGTAAGGGAGTTGATTTAGGTCGTACCTGAATGGTCTACTAGTTTCTGCTTACTGAGTCAGGGTCTTGGTCCTGCTTATTATTTTTCATCTAATTTGTTATGATTTTCAAGAAGCTGGAGGTAATATTGACATCTTGATCCTGAAAAGGAGAGAGAAGATATTTGTTCTAAAGCTAATTCCAAAGTCTTTTCTAACACATAATTTCTTAGACTTATGAGATTAGCACCCATTATGATTTATAAGACATCTTAGCATTTTCCTTTACTTTCAACACCAAATTTTGACTGCATTTTTTTATATTAAAAAGTATTATATTGCAATGACCTGTTTATAATAATTTTGTTTGGATATATAATAGGAAAAGAGTATGGAACTCTAAGTAATTTGTTTTTGTTGTTGTTGTCCTCATTGTTGTTGTTCTATCAGATCCCATCACTTACTTATGTAACAGTAAAAATAAGAAGCAGAAATAATGTCATTTTAATTTTTTTCCTTCCTATATGTTTTAGAAAATGACTATTTCTAACCCATGTCTTTCCTACTGGTGCTTGCTAGTTTTCCCTGTTCTGTCCAACACTGAATTTCTCATAATATTTTCCTTCCCCCTCATTAGAATAATTTTACAATATGCATATCAGTTTCTCTGACTAGTGCCATATATTTCAATTATATTACTATGATATTTTCCATTTCTGTAGAGTTAATATTTCCAATTTGATATATAGCATATCATTCTTATTTTGGCCAAGGTTACATTACAAATCTAGAAGTCAAAGTGTTAAAATATTATAGTTATATGAGGTACACCAGTAAGTTTTTCTTATGTGACAATGAGATAGCATTGAAATGGAGAAGTGATGAATAGACATCCAAATGGTTCCTGATTATAGAAGTATAAAATTTTACCTTTCTTTTTAGTCCTACCAAATATTTATGAAATTTAATGTGTTCCTTGTGCTTATTTCATTTACTTTTTTCCTAGAAAAATTCAAATGCATTTTCATATTTTCATAAAATGATAAAATACGATGCTCTAAATAGACTAAATTCTACATAAATGAAAGAAGAAATTCTACATCACTAATTTCAATCCACATAAAATTAACATGGTGTCTAGGTATTATAATATTTTTTGGTACCCTCTGTGTTTAACAACTTAAAAAGATTTACAATTCTAGATTATTCTTACACAAAACTTTTGTGGCAGACAGATGGCTAATTCAAATTATGAGAAAAACAGGAAAATTAAAAGTTCAACCTGAAACATTTAAAGAACCACTGGAAAATAATATCAAGTGATCCTATTCCATTTGTATGTTTTCTGTTAAAATATTTTCTTTAAAGTTTTGTTTATAGCCCATCTACTCCTTGCTTTCTTACTGCTCTCTCCCTAGTCTTCTTTTGTTTATTCAAGCACAGAGGAGGAAACAGTATTATAGAATGATGCCACGAGCATTATTTTGGTAAGTTTCTAACGTTTTGGTAATGTTTCTAATTTTTTTAACTGCTGTTCAAGTGTATTTAACATTAATATATAGGTTATATAGCACCCATTAAATAGCAAAAAAAAAAAAAAAAAAACCTTTATCATGACATACTCTTTTTTTTAGTGAAACTAATGTATGTGCATATGCTGGCAATGCATGTGGTATTTCCCTTTTGTTTAAAACTTTTCCATAATTTCCAAGTTTTCTACCATAAAGCTCTATGGTTTAAGGTAATAAAACCAATTAACCATACTATTTTTCCTTTTTAGAACTGTCACTACAGAAAATTTGCTATAGTCACCATAATCAAGGATCAATACACACACATCACAATGAAATTTTACAGTATTTTATAACTATCTCTAAATTCTTACTCTAAACTTTTTTTGCACTGTGTTATTTTTTCAGTTCAGTTCAGTCTCAGTCACTTCTGACTCTTTGTGACCCATGGCCTGCAGCACGCCAAGATTCCTGTCTATTACCAACTCACGGAACTTGTTCAAACTCATACTGTTCGAGTCAGTGATGCCATCCAACGATCTCATCCTCTGTCATCCCCTTCTCCTCTAGCCTTCAATCTTTCCCAGCATCAGGGACTTTTCTAATGAGACAGTTCTTCCAATCAGGTGGCCAAAGTATTGGAGATTCAGCTTCAGCATCAGTCCTTCCAATGAATATTCAAGACTGATTTCCTTTAGGATGGACTGGTTGAATCTCTTGCTGTCCAAGGGACTGTCAAGAGTCTTCTCCAACACCACAGTTCAAAAGCATTAATTCTTGGCACTCAGGTTTCTTTAATATCCAACCCACATCAATGCATGATTAATGGAAAAATCATAGCTTGTAAGAAAACAAAAGTCTCTGTATTTTAATATGTTGCCAGGTTTGTAATAGCTTTCCTTCCAAGGAACAAGCATCTTTTAATTTCATGGGTGTAGTCACCATTTGAAATGATTTTGGAGCCCCAAAAAATAGTCTATCACTGTTTCCATTGTTTCACCATCTTTTTGCCATGAAGTTATGGGGCTAGATATCATGATCCTTGTTTTTCGAATGTTGAGTTTTAAGCCAATTTTTTTCACTCTCCTCTTTCACTTTCAAAAGGTTCTTTAGTACTTCTTAGCTTTCTGCCCTAAGGGTTGTATCATCTGAATATATGAGGTTGTTGATATTTCTCCTGGCAATCTTGATTCCAGCTTGTGTTTCATCCAGTCCAGTATTTAGCATGCTGTACTCTGCATATAAGCTAAAGAAGCAGAGTGACAATATATAGTCTTGGCGTACTCCTTTCCCAGTTTTTAACCAGTCCATTGTTCCATGTCCAGTTCTAGCTGTCCAGTGCTTCTTGACCTGTATACAGATTTCAAAGGAGGCAGTTAACGTGGTCTGGTATCCCCATCTCTTAATGAATTTTCCACAGTTTGCTGTGATCCACAAAGTCAAAGGCTTTAGCATAGTCAGTGAAGTAGAAGTAGATGTTTTTCTGGAATTCTCTTGCTTTCTCCATGATCTAACAAATATTGGCAATTTGATCTCTGGTTCCTCTACCTTTTCCAAATCCAGGCTGAACATCAGGAAGTTCTCAGTTGATATACTTTTGAAGCCTAGCTTGGAGAATTTTTTAGCATTATTTTGCTAGCGAGTGAGATCAGTGCAATTGTGTAGTAATTTGACCACTCTTTGGCATTGCTTTAATTTGGGATTTGAATGAAAACTGACCATTTCCAGTCCTTTGGTCTGAGTTTTCTGAATTTGCTGCTGAGTTTTCTAAATTTGCTGAAATATTGAGTGCAGAACTTTAGCAGTGGTATCTTTTAGGATATGAAATAGCTCAGCTGGAATTCCATCACCTCCACTAGCTTTGTTTGTAGTGATGCTTCCAAAAGCCCATTTGACTTCACATTCCATGACGTCTGGCTCTAGATGAGTGATCACACCATCATATTTATCTGTGTCATGAAGATCTTTTTTGAATAGTTCTTCTGTGTATTCTTGCCACCTCTTAATATCTTCTAATTCTGTTAGGTCCGTACTATTTCTGTCTTTTATTGTGTCCATCTTTGCATACATATTCCCTTGGTATCTCTAATTTTCTTGAAAAGATCTCTAGTCTTTCCTATTTGATTGTTTTCCTCTATTTCTTTGTGTTGATCACCGAGGAGGGCTTTCTTATCTCTTCTTGCTATTCTTTGGAATTTTGCATTCAGATGGATGTGTCTTTCCTTTTCTCCTTTGTCTTTCACTTCTCTTTTTTTCAGCTTTTTGTAAGCCCTCCTCAGACAAAGATTTTGCATATTTTGCATTTATTTGTCTTGGGGATGCTTTTCATCACTGCCTCCTGTACTTTAGGATGTCACTTTTAAAATTGAACAAACCACACAGTACAAAGTTAAACTACATTCAACAAGGTTATACAAGCAAGGGCAAAAGATTAAGAGTTTGGTCACTATGTCTAAGTAGAGAAAGGAAGACAATCCTTTGGCATTTTTTGTCAAAGTATTTAATTTCCTAACTTCTGAAAATATTGCTGAAAAGCATAGCAGAAAATATTCCATTGCCAGACCTATTCAGTTGCCATCCAAATAGGGTTGAAATGTGCAATCTCAATTGCTTTTTAAAGAAACATCCTGTTCAGATAATGGTTATGTACTCCACATTCATCTTCATGCAGGAAGAGGTTTATCATGACTCATTTATTTTCTTGGAGAAACTTGTCAACATCTCTATTTATATTAAGCTGAGATGAATAAAGAATCACATTTGTAATACAAAAGAGTTACAGCAGTGAGCATTGCAGAGTTTGCAATCAAGCAGGTTAACTAATTTTCCTCTAGAAAGTACTATTAGCCTTTCAGTTCAATCTACTTCTACACGATGAATCCTTATGTTCTCAATTGGTTGAAAGTGCATTTAGTTGTTTGGAAGATAGTTAGGGCAATGAACATCATGTTGTTGTACAGTCACTCAGTCCTTTCTGGCTCTTTGCTACCACATGGACTGCAGCACACCAGGCTTTCCTGTCTTAAAATCAACGAAATGATCTTGATTCATTTACAAGGGAAACCACCCAACATCATAGTAATCCAAGTTTAGGTCTCAACTACTAATTCTGAAAAAGATGAAGTTGAATGGTTCCATGAAGACCTACAAGACCTTCTAGAACTAACACCAAAAAAGCATGTCCTTTTCATCCTAGGGGACTGGAATACGAAAGTAGGAAAATCATGGGCAACATTCAGATCTTTCTTTTCCCATTTATCTTGAGGTTTAACATATCTCATCCACCAAAACAAAGAAGAAATTGTGAAGTCTAATTCCCTAGACTTCTCCTTTTCTATGTTATTCACACAATAACCACAATCACTTAGAACTGTCACTTAAAACCTCCCTCTAGTTCTATACTTCTTGAGTTACATTCAGCCATATATTCAGTTTGTTCATCAAGACGCACTGGTCAGTCATATTTATCAAGCCTAACCTTTTAGCTTGAGAAGGCAATGGCACCCCACTTCAGTACTCTTGATTGGAAAATCCCATGGACGGATCCAGTCCGTGGAGTCACTAAGAGTCAGGTACGACTGAATGACTTCGCTTTCACTTTTCACTTTCATGCATGGGAGAAGGAAATGGCAACCCACTCCAGTATTCTTGCTTGGAGAATCCCAGGGACAGAGGAGCCTAGTGGGCTGTCATCTATGGGGTCGCACAGAGTTGGACACTACTGAAGCAACTTAGCAGCAGCAGCAACCTTTTAGTACAAAAGCCAAAGATATTATACTTTTTCCCATGTCTGCAATTTCTCAACTCAGTTTTCCCCCATGTGTAAGGTTAATTAATTAGCATACAATGAGAGTCTTTTGTGGTCTATGCACTCCCCCCAGCCCTCTCTTCTCTCTTACTGGGAAAAGTCTAAAAGTGGACTTCTACCTTATTAGGAATAATGAAAGTGAAAGTCTCTCAGTAGTGTCAGACTCTTTGCAACCGCATGGACTATATAGTCACTGGAATTCTCCAGGCCAGAATCCTGGAGTGGATAGCCTTTCACTTCAGCAGGGGATCTTCCCAACCCAGGGATCGAACCTAGGTCTCCAGAATTGCAGGTGGATTCTTACCAGAACCAAGGGAGACACAAGGGAACCCCTATCAAGGAAAAAGACTCTGAAAAACTGCACATCCAAGGACATTTCTGATGTACAAGTGTGCAGAGGTGTTTTATTCTTTGCCAAGGACAATCTTACACTGCATAAATTTGAGCATCAGTAAAGACAAGGAAAAGGTTGAATGTAATTAGGAAGTTCATATGAATTTGCTTAAATTTCTACCCCACAAGAAGCCAAAAATGAAACAGTAATAGAATCTAAATGCCCTGAGATGAAAAAGAAAAGGAAAATACACTTTTCCTGAATTTCTCTTTCACTTTTCCAAAATCTTGAATGGAAAACTATGAACAATGAGACTTTACCATCTAAAAAGACTGTTATTTGAGGATATCTTTGAGAAAGATAATATCTATTTTAGAAATAATCATTCTAAAGTTGCTGAGAGCTGGAGAGAAGGAATATAATATAGAGGGACAGAGATATGGAAGAAACTTGCCTCAGCAACTTTGCTTCTTGAGCTGGAGACTCTGCTTCCTTTGGCTATTGAAGGATAGGATAATGAGCCAAGTATCCTCCTGGGATTCTGAAAGAGGATAGAAAGCCCGGAAGGAGTCTGGTCTTTATTAATGCATGTTGCTTCTTTTGTGATTTTTTTTTTTTTTCTTCTTCTTGAATGAATCAAGTTTGACTGAGGTCACTTTATTTGCATGCAGAGAACACCAGGGACTGTTGAACTCATTAGGAAGGCCTTTGGGTATTTTTTCACCTCTTACAGGAGAATAGTAATGGTTGTTATGAGCTGAGGGCTCTCCGAAATGGAAGTTAGTTGCTGCATTAAAAAACAAACAAACAACAAATTAAATGACTCACTGAGGGAGACCAAGAAGAGGAACACATGTGAACAGTTCTGACAGCATTAGAGTACAAAGAATAGGAGTCGTCCAAATAAAAGAGATTAAAGGGGGAAAATTCAACTACTAACATGTCATCTTTGTGAGATTTCTGAACCATGATATGAAGGGATTGGATGACACTTCCCAACATTCTCATAACTTTTGGCAATTTATTGCTTTCAGATAAGGTCCTTTTTTATAAAGTCAATAGATAGTGATATAAACAATGGCTTATTAGAGGACAGAGTGCTAAATCAGGACGAGTAGACAAAAAGGGAAATAAAAATTATATAGCAATGGACTTCACTTGACCTCTGATTGATGTTATCACTTGAAAAAATATCAGGCCAGCCAATTTATCAAGTACAGTAGGCCATAGACTCAACAACCTAGAATTATTTCCAAGTAAACTTCAATATATTATTCTAAAGCTGGGATGAAATAGACACTGTATCATAGAACCCAATATCTGGTTTTAATATTTTGTTTGTCAACTCATGTATCATCCAGTATCTCAATTTAGTCTCATATTATTTATGCTCAAACCCAAGTTCCTGCATCTAACAATGTTCTGGGATATGAAGCCCCATGTGCTTTTTGCTGCTGATGTTGTTGTTCAGTCACTAAGTTGTGTCTAATTCTTTGCCACCCAGTGGACTATATCACACAAGGCTTCCTGTCTTTCACTATCTCCCAGAGTTTGTTCAAATTCATGTCCATTGAGTTGGTGATGCTATCTAATCACCTTATCCTCTACCACCCTCCTCTCCTTTTACCTTCAATCTTTCTTAGTTCAAGAACAAGATGGCAGAGTAGAAGAATATGCACTCATCTCTCCTGTGAGAACACCAAGATTGCAACTAGCTGCTGAACAACTATCAACAGGAGAATGTTGGATCCCTCCCCCCAAGAATACCCTGCATCCAAGGGCAAAAGGGAAGCCCCAAAAAGAGGATAGGAGTGGCACAGTTGCGTTTAAAATAAAATCTCAGACCTACCGTAGATGCTCAGAAGGCACAAACTAAACCTTGTGCCCGCCAGGATGGAGGTAAAGAAGCAGTGACCTGCACAGGAGCCTGAGCCAGACCTGCTTATGAGTGACCAAGTGTCCCCTGTGGAGGCAAAGGTCGGCAGTGACCTGCTGTGGTGACGGGGCTCTGGCTGCAGGCCTGGGAGGCAGAGCACGTGGCATAAGTCCTTGCTGGAGATGTCACCATTAGCACCACCCCAAAGCCACAAGCAAGCTGAATGATGCTATGCACACCTGCAGTCAAAGACAGAGAAGCTGTATATAGTCGGCAAAAGCAAGAATGGGAGTTGTCTGTGGCTCAAATTCAGAACTAAATGGAAGAAAATGGGGAAAACCACTAGGCCATTCAGTTATGACCTATATCAAATCCCTTACGATTATCCAGTGGAAATGACAAATAGATTCAGGAGGCTAGATCTGAGAGAATGCCTGAAGAACGATGAACCAAGGTTCATGAAATTGTATAGGGGGTGATGATTTAAATCATCCCCCAGAAGAAGAAATGAAAAAGGCAAAATGACTGTCTGAGGAAGCCTTGCAAATAGCTGAAAAAGAAGAGAAGTGAAAGGCAAAGAAGATAAGGAAAGATATAAGCATCTGAATGCAGAGTTCCAAAGAAGAACAAGGAGAAATAAGACAGCTTTTCTGAATGAACAATGCAAAGAAATAAAGGGAAACAACAGATGGGAAAGACTAGGGATCTCATCAAGAAAACTAGAGATATCAAGGGAACATTTCATGCAAAGATGGGCTCAATGAAAGACATAAACTGTATATCTAACAAAAGCAAAACATGTTAAGAAAAGGTGGGAAAATACCCAGAAGAACTATACAAAAAGATCATAATGACACAGATAACCATGATAGTGTGATCACTCACCTAGAGCCAGATATCCTGGAATGTGAAGTCAAGTGGGCCTTAGGAAGCATCACTATGAACAAAACTAGTGGAGGTGACAGAGTTCCAGCTGAGCTATCTCAAATCCTAAAAAAATGCTGCTGCTAAAGTGCTACACTCAATATGCCAGCAAATTTGGAAAACTCAACAGTGACCAAAGGACTGGAGAAGGTCAATTATCATTTGAATCTCAAAGAGGGCAAATGCTAAAGATAGTCAAACTACAGCAGGATTGCACTCATTCCACATGCTAGCAAAGTGTTGCTCAAAATTCTCCAAGCCAGATTTCAACAGTTTATGAACTGAGAAATTTCAGATGTTCAAGCTGGATTTAAAAAAGCCCGAAAAACTAGAGATCAAATTGCCAGCATCCGTTAGATCATAGAAAAAGCAAATCAATTCAGAAAACATCTACTTCTACTTCATTGACTATGTTAAAGCCTTTGTGGGGATCACAGCAAACTGTGAACAATTTTTCAAGAGATGGGAATACCAGACCTTTCCTGCCTCCTGAGAAACCTGTATGCAGGTCAAGAAACAACAGTTAGAACCTTCCTCCATGTCTGTTCCTCCATGTCTCAGACAGATTCCAAATTGGGAATGGAGTACGTCGAGGCTGTACATTGTCACCCTACTTATTTAAAATTTATATATATATAAAGTATATCAGTGAAATGCTGGGTTGGAAAAACATAAGTTGGAATCAAGATTGCAGGGTGAAATATCAATAACCTCAGATATGCAGATGACACCCTAATGGCAGAAAGCAAAGCGAGACTAAAGAGCCTCTTAATGAAGGTGAAAGAGGAGAGTGAAAAAGCTGTCTTAAAACTCAGCATTCAATAAACTAAGATCATGGCATCCAATCCCATCATTTCATGACAAATAGATGGGGTAACAATGGAAACTGTGACAGACTTTACTTTCTTGGGCTCCAAAATCACTGCAGATGGTGATTGCAACCATAAAATTAAAAGACACTTGTCTTTTGGAAGAAAAACTATGGCAAATTTGACAAAATATTAAAATCAAAGACATTACTTCACCAACAAAGTTCTTTCTAGTCAAAGCTAAGGTTTTTAGGGTAGTCATGTATGTATGTTAAAGTTGGACCATAAAGAAGGCTGAGAGTCAAAGGATGATACATTGAACTGTGGTATTGAGAAGACTCTTGAAAAGGAGATCAAATCAATCAATCCTAAAGGAAATCAACCCTGAATATTCATTAGAAGGACTTATGCTGAAGCTGAAGCTCCAATAGTTTTGCCACCTTATACAAAGAGTCAACTCATTAGAAAAGACCCTTATGCTGGGAATGATTGAAGGCAGGAGGAGAAGAGGATGACAGAGGATGAGTTGACTAAATGGCATCACTGACTCAGTGGATTTTAGTTTGAACAAGCTCCAGGAGATGGTGAAAGACATGGAAGCCTGGCATGCTGCAATTCATGGATTCACAGAGTGATATGACAGGTGACTGAAAAACAACAGAAAGGCTCTTTGAATCAGGCAGCCGAAGTACTGAAGTTTCAGCTTCAGCATCAGTACTTCCAATTAATATTTAGGGTTGATTTCCCTTAGGATTAACTGGTTTGATCTCTTTGTTGTCCAAGCGACTCTCAAGAGTCTTGCCCAAACCTCAAAAGCATCAATATTTTGGTGCTCATCCTGCTTTATTGTCCAACCCTCACATCCATACATGACTACTGGAAAAACCATAACTTTGACAATTAGTACCTTTATTGGCAAAGTAATATGTCTCCTGTTTAATATGCTGTCTAGGTTTGTAATAGCTTTCTTCCACCATCTTTTAATTTCATGGTTGCAGACCATCAGCAGTGATTTGGGAACCCGAGAAAAGAAAATTTGTCAGTGCTTCCAGGTTTTCCACTTCAATTTGCCATGAAGTGGTTGGACTGGAGGCCATGATCTTATTTTTTTGAATTTTTATTTTTAAACCAGCCTTTTCATTCTCCTTTTCAGGAGCCAGCATGGGGAATTCCGCCCGTGAGGAAGGGGCCTCACAAAACGCAAAGGCAGGATCAGGCCTCAGGGGTCCCCCATGGATTTTCTCGAGCATCTACCCCCAAAATCAGAGTCTGTCTGCTTTACTGTGTTATGCTTTCCACCTACTCTTCTGACATTAACAGGGGACTGTCCCCCCACCACATTTTTTCTGGAAAAAGTTAATTTAGAGCTTTTAGATAATAAGTCTCCTGGGCATAATAAGAGTGTTTCAATGCAAAAACCCCTCTGATGGCTTTCTAGCCTGCCTACCGGACTCGTACAGCTGCACATGTGACTGTTTGTGGCCTCCCAACCACAAGAGGCACAGGAATCTTAAAACATCCTAGGAATGTAGGGGCTACCAAAGAGTCAAAAATCATTAGAATAGGACTGATTAAGGGTTTTATTGTTGAGCCAAACTTGCTGCCAAGTTTTCATATCTTTTATTTGTTGATATAGTTGGTATGTAGAAAAAAAAAAAAAAAAACAGGTAGTAGCCCTGGTAGTAGCAACATTAGATCTTTGAATTAAGTACTTTCTTTGTTATAACCCACTGCACCTTTGTTCTACAGGAATGTAACTTTATTTAGTACTTTGAGGGTGATGCAGATTAAAGAAAAAACACTTAAAGGGAAAATGAGTTTTCCGATTGATAGACATTTATCTAGGAAAAGAGCCATAAAAATGTTAACAGGCCCCCTGGACAGAAGATTATGTAAAACCACCTGAAACCTTTTGAATATGGGAAGGTGTGCAAAAAGAAAGCCTGGTCTCAATAAGGGTCATGACGGCTGCCCCTGCATAACTCTGCATATTCCATTATTTCTTTATGCACAACTTGGGGTATATAAGCTACTTTTGAAAATAAAGTTGTGGGTCTGGCACCGATGCTTGGCCCCTCCATGGCATTCTTTTCTCCCTTTTCTGGCTGAATTTCCATATGGAGCATGGAGGCTCACCGTGTCTACTTATTGCCCTGGCTTCTAAGACCCAAAAAGACTAATAGAGTTTTGCCAAGAAAATGCACTGGTCATAGCAAACACCCTCTTCCAACAACACAAGAGAAGACTCTACACATGGACATCACCTGATGGTCAACACCGAAATCAGATTGATTATCTTCTTTGTAGCCAAAGATGGAGAAGCTCTCTACAGTTAACAAAAACAAGACCAGGAGCTGACTGTGGCTCAGATCATGAACTCTTTATTACCAAATTCAGACTCGTATTGAGAAAGTAAGGAAAACCACTAAACCACTGAGGTATGACCTAAATCAAATCCCTTATGATTATACAGTGGAAGTGAGAAATAGATTTAAGGGCCTAGATCTGACAGATAGAGTGCCTGATGAACTATGGAATGAGGTTCCTGACATTGTACAGGAGACAGGGATCAACACCATTCCCATGGAAAAGAAATGCAAAAAAAGCCAAATGGCTGTCTGTGGAGGCCTTACAAATAGCTGTGAAAAGAAGAGAGGTGAAAAGCAAAGGACAAAAGGAAAGATATAAGCATCTGAATGCAGAGTTCCAGAGAATAGCAAGAAGAGATAAGAAAGCCGTCTTCAGCAATCAATGCAAAGTAATAGAGGAAAAGAGAGAATGGGAAAGACTAGAAATCTCTTCAAGAAAATTAGAGATACCAAGGGAACATTTCATACAAAGATGGGCTCAATAAAGGACAGAAATGGTATGGACCTAACAGAAGCAGAAGATATTAAGAAAAGGTGGCAAGAATACACAGAAAAACTGTAAAAAAAGATCTTCCTGACCCAGATAATAATGATTGTGTGATCACTAATCTAGAGCCAGACATGCTGGATTGTGAAGTCAAGTGGGCCTTAGAAAGCATCACTACGAACAAAGCTAGTGGAGGTGATGACATTCCAGTTGAGCTATTTCAAATCCTGAAAGATGATACTGTGAAAGTACTGCACTCAATATGCCAACAAATTTGGAAAACTCAGCAGTGGCCACAGGACTGGAAAAGGTCAGTTTTCATTCCAATTCCAAAGAAAGGCAATGCCAAAGAATGCTCAAACTACCACACAATTGCACTCATCTCACAGGCTAGTAAAGTGATGCTCAAAATTCTCCAAGCCAGGCTTCAGCAATACGCAAACCGTGAACTTCCTGATGTTCAAGCTGGTTTTAGAAAAGGCAGAGGAACCAGAGATCAAATTGCCAACATCCACTGGATCATGGAACAAGCAAGAGAGTTCCAGAAAAACATCTATTTCTGCTTTATTGACTATGCCAAAGCCTTTGTCTGTGTGGATCACAAGAAACTGTGGACAATTCTGAAAGAGATGGGAATACCAGACCACCTGACTTGCCTCTTGAGAAATCTGCATACAGGTCAGGAAGCAGCAGTTAGAACTGGACATGGGACAACAGGCTGGTTCCAAGTAGGAAAAGGAGTATATCAAGGCTGTATATTGTCACCCTTTTTATTTAACTTATATGCAGAGTATGTCATGAGAAACGCTGGACTGGAAGAAACACAAGCTGGAATCAAGATTGCCGGGAGAACTATCAATAACCTCAGATATGCAGATGACACCACCCTTATGGCAGAAAGTGAAGAGGAACTAAAAAGCCTCTTGATGAAAGTGAAAGAGGAGAGTGAAAAAGTTGGCTTAAAGCTCAACATTCAGAAAACGAAGATCATGGCATCTGGTCCCATCACTTCATGGGAAATAGATGGGGAAACAGTGGAAACAGTGTCAGACTTTAATTTTTTGGGCTCCAAAATCACTGCACATGGTGATTGCAGTCATGAAATTAAAAGACGCTTACTCCTTGGAAGGAAAGTTATGATCAACCTAGATAGTATATTCAAAAGCAGATTCATTACTTTGCCGACTAGGGTCCACCTAGTCAAGGCTATGGTTTTTCCAGTAATCATGTATGGATGTGAGAGTTGGGCTGTGAAGAAACCTGAACGCCGAAAAATTGATGCTTTTGAACTGTGGTGTTGGAGAAGACTCTTGAGAGTCCCTTGGACTGCAAGGAGATCCAACCACTCCATTCTGAAGAAGATCAGCCCTGGGATTTCTTTGGACGGAATGATGCCAAAGCTGAAACTCCAATACTTTGGCCACCTCATGCGAAGAGTTGACTCATTGGAAAAGACTCTGATGCTGGGTGGGTTTGAGGGCAGGAGGAGAAGGGGACGACAGAGGATGAGATGGCTGGATGGCACCACTGACTCGATGGACATGAGTCTGAGTGAAATCTGGGTGTTGGTGATGGATAGGGAGGCCTGTCGTGCTGCAATTCATGAGGTCGCAAAGAGTCGGACATGACTGAGCAGTTGAAGTGAATTGAACTAAAATAAGACTCATGTGAGAGGGCACCAGTGGCCTACATAGACAGTACAAACCTCTTATATCGGAGTTTTATTTGTTCTCTGGGTAAACCAAGTTATTCAGTCTCTTTTCTTCATTAATTTTCCTACCACACTATTCTTTCCTAATCTCTCTTTATATCTCTAATAAATAAGTCTCTCCTCGCCAACTTTGTCCCTGCTTCAAATTCCCTGGATCCACCAGGGCTGGACCCCAGCACTCCTCTTTCATCTTCACCAAGAGATTCTTTTGTTCATCTTCACTTTCTGCCATTAGAGTAGTGTTATCTGTATGTCTGAAGTTGTTGATATTTCTCCTGGCAATCTTGATTCCAGCTTGTGATTCATCCAGCCTGACATTTTGCATGAAGTATTCTGCATAGAAGTTAAATACACATGATGAAATACACAGCCTCCTTTCCAATGTTGAACCACTCAGCTGTTCCACGAAAGATTTTAACTCTTGTTTCTTGACCCACATACAAGTTTCTCAGGAGACAGTTAAGGTGGTCTGCTTTTTTATCTCTCTAAGAATTTTCATAATTTATTGTGATTCAAACAGTCGATGAAGATAATTAGATGTTTTTCTGAAAGCCCTTGCTTTCTTTATGATCCAAATGTTTACAATTTGATCTCTGGTTTTTATGGCTTTTCCAAATCCATCTTGTACACCTGGAAGTTCTCAGTTCAAATATTGTTGAAGCCTAGCTTAAAGGATTTTGAGCATAGCCTCACTAGCATGTGATATGAATGCAATAATACAGTAGTTTGAACATTCTTGGCATTGACCTTCTTTGGGATTGAAATTGAAACTCATCTTTTCCAGTCCTTTGGCCACTGCTGAGTTTTCCAAATTGGCTCACATGTTGAATGCAGCACTTTAGCAGCATTACCTTTTAGCATTTCTTATAGCTCAGCTGGAATTCCATTATCTCTACTGTCTTTGTTTGCAATAATGCTTCCTGAGGCCCACTTGACTTCACTCTCCAGGATGTCTGGATACAAGTGAGTTACCTCAACATCTTGATTATCTAGGCCATTATCTTTATGTATATTTCTTCTGTATATTCTTGTCAACTCTTTTTAATCTCTTCTGTTTCTGTTAGACCCTTACTCTTTCAGTGCTTTATCATGCCCATCCTTGAATAAAATATTCCCCTGATCTCTCCAATTTTCTCAGAGATCTTTAGTCTTTCCACTCTACTGTTTTCCTCTACTTCTTTATATTGTTCATTTAAGAAGACCTTCTTATATCTCCTTGCTATTCTCTGGAACTCTACTTTCAGTTGTTTGTATTTTTCCCTTTCTCCCTTGCTTTTCACTTCTCTTCTTTCTGAAGCTATTTGTAAAGCCTCATCAGACAACCACTTTTCCTTCTTGCATTTCTTTTTCTTGGGGATGGTTTTGATCACTATTTCCTATACAGTGTTAGGAACCTCTGTCTACAATTTTTCAGGCAGTGTGTCTACCACATTTAGTCCCTTGAATTTTTTCATCATCTCCACTATATAATCATAAGGGATTTTATTTAGACCATACCTGCATGGTCAGTGGTTTTCCCAACTTTCTTCTGTTTAAGCCTGAATTTTGCAACAAGGAAGTGATGATCTGAGCCACAGCCAGCTACAGTTCTTGTTTTTTCCAACTATATAGAGCTTATCCACTTTGGCTGCAAAAAATATAATCCATCTGATTTCAGTATTGACCATTTGGTGATGTTCATGTGTAAAGTCATCTCTTGTGTTGGTGGAAAAGGGTGTTTGCTATGACCAGTGGGTTCTCTCGAAAAACCAATAACAACAACAACAACAACAACAAAAACTCTGTTAGCATTTGCCCTGCTTCACTTTGTACTCCAAGGCCAAACTTGTCTGTTATTCTAGGTATATCTTGTCTTCCTACTTTTGCCTTCCAGTCCCCAATGATGAAAAGGACATCTTTCTCATGTTTGTTACAGGAGATCTTGCAATTCTTCATGGAATTTGTCTATTGCAGCCTCTTTGGCATCAGTGATTCGGGCATGGACTTGGATTAATGTGATAGTGAATGGTTTGTCTTGAAAATGAACTGATATCATTGTGTCATTTTAGAGATTACACGTAAGTACTGCATTTTGTACTATGAGGGCTACTCCATTTCTTCTAAGGGATTCTTGGCCAAAGTAGTAGATAGAATGGTCATCTGAATTAAATTTGCCCATTCCCATTCCTGTCCATTTTATTTTACTTATTCCTGTGATGTTGATGTTCACTCTTGCCATCTGTTTGATCACATCCAATTTACCTTGATTCATGGAACTAATGTTCCAGGCTTCTATGCAGTATCGTTTTTTTTTTTTTTTTTTACAACATTGGACTTTACTTTCACCACCAGACAAACCCACACTGAGCATCATTTCTGCCTTGGCTCATCTGCTTCCTTACTGCTGGAGCTATTAGTTATTTCCTTCTGCTCCAGTAGCGTATAGGACACCTTCTGACCTAGGAAGCTCATCTTCATACTGTTCATGAGATTCTTGGGGCAAGAATACTGAAATGGATAGGCATTCTTTCCTTCAGTGGACCACATATTGTCAGAACTCTCTACTATGACCCATCCGTCTTGGGTGGCCCTGCATTGAATGTCTCATAGCTTCATTAAGGTATGCAAGCCCTTTTGCCCAGACAAGGCAGTGATCTATGCAAGGGTTTTCTCCTGTGACATTCCTCTAAGATCTCTTTCTCTTGTTTTATAGCTCAATATTTATTTTCTGCCCAGAATATCTCCCTTTTCAGTCTTGGGGATATCTCAGAGGCTTCTTCTTGGTTGTCTTCAATAACCCTAGCAGAAAAGATAAACATTTCAACTCTTACATTGGTCACTTTCCTAAGCTGAGAGCGGAGGTCAGGAAGATGGATATATCTTTTCCTTCCAATTTTTTTTCTGTTATATGCGTTGGCTTTTATTCTGACATTGATTCCCAACATTTTATGAGAAAATGTTTCAGTAATGATGATGTTAACAGACTACCTTTGGTAGTTCAAAGGCTTCCTGTGGTGGTACAGCAGTAATGGCAAGATTATAATGAAACAGACTCCCAGTTATAAATGGCATATATAGAATCTTTTGGTCTGGTATTATTTAAAGAATATTTCATCAAATGGGTGACAGTTCACAGGTTTAACACTGAATGTAGATGTCAGAAAGAAATGTACTACACTGGCTATTTAATTTGAAAGAAGAAATACAATAAAAGTTTTAATGTAAGTCTTACCTTCTTAAAACTTGGCAATTTTTATAACTCAAGAATTTTTTTTTCAATTAAAGATGGAGCCTGTGATGCCTACTAATGTGTGTGAGGGCTTCTGTTAATTCCAGAACTTTAAAAGGAGATTTTTATTGACAAAAAGGTCATGCTTCTCTGGTAGGAGCTAGAGTTTGTGCCTCATTTTTTTTTTTTTTTTCTATAGATGGCTAATCTAGTTTTCTTTCACAGCTTGGGATCTGGGGAGGGAAGGCAGGATGTTGCACAAGGGCCCCTGATAAAGTAAATATATAATTTATCTGAGATACTTTTGATAGTGAAAAATTCATGCTTTTCTAGGAGGACATCAAAATAATGGGTGAGTCAGGACATGGTTATTAGTTCATACAGGAAATGGGAATGGGACCAGAACTGATATAATGAGAGAACATAGGAAGATTTCTTTGGGTTACAAGGCTGCTTCATAGCTTAATACCCCCTTAAAATTGTGAAGGGTAAGTTTTCAGGCACTTTTAGAGGCTGTGAAAGAGATCATTCCAATATCCATCTCTCATTCTTTAATAATAATGGAATTTTCAACTAAGCACATGGCAGTCCAACTAAACTTTGCACTTTTTGTTTGATTAGTTTTCTTGCCAGCTCTCTTGCACCTAGCTTTGCCCAGATGACTAGGTTTTATACAAAGGGAAGTTAGTGAAATTTATGTGAGCTAGTTCTGGTTTGTATACTTAAAAAGAATGAAATATACTCTCCCTTTTACCTTGTTCTGTCCCTTCAGAATGGAATGAAGGTAAATTGACATAAGCTGAAGCAAACATTTTCAACCATGGCAAGATGGAGCTAGCCTGGATCCCGAACACCCTGATGTATCAGCTTTGGAATACTTAATCTGAAACTGCTTAACCTCTTAACTGAGACAGAAATAAAACTCTAGTTTGTTCAAGCCACTGATATTTGGACTTTATCCATCCACTCAGTGTGTATTCTGATTAATACAGGGTGCATTTGCTTTAGTCATCTCTCAGAGAGAGGTAGAACTCTGACCTAACTCCTTCCCTTCTGTACTTACTGGACTAAGTGAGAGGTGTCAGCCAATTCCAGCTCATTAGCCAACAGAAAGCATACTTCATTAGAGGCTACGGATCACTTTCTGAACTGTACTCTAAGTTTCTAGAAAAAACAATAATAAAGAACCATTTGTGGCCATTTATAATTCAAATTCAACTAACTTAAGAACTGTTTACTCAATAACTTTCAGGTTTAGTTTATACCTCAGTGCTGAGTTTGAAGTGGGAAAACAGCAACACTGTCACAACTTGAATATTGTCACCAAGAACTGAGTTCCAGCATGTCAAAGGCCAGCCTCTCTAGTATTTCTCTTGCTCTCAGTCCCAAGAAAGGAAGCAATCATGGTCTTAGCTGGGACTTATCCTTGAAAAATAATGGTGGCTCTTACAAGAGAATCCTTTTAAACCTGAGCATCTTTGTTAAACTAACAAATGGGGAGGCTGGGAATTTTAAAGGAAACCTTAAAACTGTAGGAAAAACGCTGACCAGGAGTCAGATGACCATTGTTTCTGCTTTCATTTCCACATCTTACTTACTATGTGATCTTGAACATGACAGGTTACTTAACACAGAGAATGCCTAAAAATAAACTAGTTATCTGAAATATTTTAAGTACTCCTGAAGAAAATACATAACATACCCATAATTTGCGAATTAGGGTGTCAACTTGAAAAACATGGAAATTAAGAAGCTAACAGGCATGGAATGCAGATTTGTATCTTTCTTACAATTAGATTTTAACAATAGATTATTCTACTTCTGAAGTGTTAAGTTTCCTGGCATAGGATGTTTCCAAAACAGAGGGCTGCATCAGAATCATCCTGGTATTCCTCTTGGAAAGTGCTTATCTGGAAAGAATATTAATAATAAAAATATTTAACTAGCTTTTTAAAAAGAGCTTTTTTTAAATACCTATCTTTTAGTATGCATTGTAATTCTCTTTGCAATTTTAAGACAGCAATATGTCAATAGAAAAGCAAGACTCTAAATGAAGTTGAAGATACCCACGCACCTTCCCCTGAGATTGTTCAAAGGAGACATACACTCAGAAATCAATGGCAAAGACAAGAAAAGTACTTGATAGTTTGAATCAAACTTGAATCTGGATAAGAAGGCAAAACCAAGGCCAGATAGCCCTGAACAATTGTGATGCCTTTAGTTTTCCAGTAAAGCTTGTCTCCCTGCACAGTCTTATTATTCCCTCAACAAGTCTTTAGATTATCAGCTTAAAGTCTTCACACATGGTAATGTAAGTTTGAGAAAAGAGAGGCAGTGGAGTTTAGTAGGAGTTTAGTATCTCTCTTACCTCTTGACAGGATATTTTTGTTGAAAATTTTTAGTCAAATTTGAGAAGATTAAGATGGTTTTCCTTCTTGTTATTATTTTCATTGGGTATATATTATGTCACTATTAATTATATTTTAATATATAGGACACATAATAAAATAAAATATAAATACATTTACCCAGTTGATTTTAGTGGAGTGAAATATTCAGGCAAACTGGCTAGAAAGTCAGAGAGTTACACTCATTTAAAAGACTGTTTTCTACAAAATCTCAAAGTCTTGTATTTGATTGTTTCATCTTATCCGTTGATTTGGTTTAACTTTTTGGAAATTGTTGTAACAATTTAGGTGATTTCTGTTTCGGGAAAATTTTTTTAAGCTTAGAGGGAGGTTGAGACCTATTTTTATTTTTAAGCATTAGCATTTAAGCAATCATGAGGGAAAAAATATCACCTGGATATGTAAAATTTGTTAGCATTTTCTGAGAAGGTTAAGCCATATATAAAATACTAAATAAGGAAATCAGTGAATAAATAAATCAATACTCCTAAGTTTGTGAGAAGGCACTAGCATAAATATATGCCTTAATATGATATGATATCAGTGTAATTGATATACCAAAGAAAGCAAAAAAGAGGAAATTACTTCTTACATTAGAACAAGATCAAAAGAAATAGGATTAAATTGGAACATGAATGTGAAATTCTGGCTCTTTTGAAGAAAAAGAAAATTTAATCTCAGGAATGGTTGATATACAGTACTTCATTCTACCCTGAATATCATGTAAAACATTAGAGCAAATGTCTGAACAGGTATTTGATAATAAATCCAGAACTGGAATATTTTTGTCTCTAATACTAGTCTATACGTAAAGAAATCAAAGTTCCTTGCAGGTTGGCTACTTCCATGTTTGAGGTAGGGAAAATAAGTATCATCCAGGAAAATCTTTATGTTTAAAAAACAGTTTCTATCAAAGACATTTTAGAGATAGTTAGCAAAACTATTTAAAAGAAAAAAAATATATATGTATGTATATTAGGTTGCTAATTGTCAGTGTGTTATCATTAACACACACACAAGCACAAGTAGTCAAAACAATAATTACAGTTATTCAAATGTAAACCTTCAAGGTATGTAAATATCTAAAAGTCCATAGAAGTTTTCAAAGAAGGTGGATGTAAAGTTTATACATTTATATAAATGTATAAAGTTAATCATTTATGCCATTATAGTTCAAAAATATTTATTTAATTCTTTAAGTTATAGTCAGCTCATTATTTATTTTGAAAAGTGCATTTTTATAACTGGTTTATATAAATTAGAATCTAAATCTACTCTAAAGATACTCTTTGTATCTGGGTATACTGAAATTTTCTATGAATTCTTTGATTTAGAACAGCCCCTCTCCTTTTAAAGTACCCCTTTAGACAGAGTTTTAATATAAATGGATATTGAACTTTTTCTAAAGCTTTTCTCATATTTATTGAACTGATCATATGTATATTATTTAATTTATTAATGTGATGTATCACATAAATTCATTTGTAGATATTTCAAAATCCTTCCATTGATGGGATAAATCTCACTTGATTAAGGTATGTGATTCTTTTAATGTATTGTTGGTTTGGTAATAATTTGCTGAGGATTTTGCATCTATATTCTTCAAATATATTGGTCTGTTATTTTACTTTTTTATGATATCTTTCTCTGGTTTTGGTATCAGGGTAATGCTGACATAGTTGAATGAATTTGGAAGTGTTCATTATTCAACAATATTTTGGAATAGCTTGAGAAGAATAGATGTTAATTTATCTCCAATTGTTTAATAGAATTCAACTGTGAAGCCATCTGGTCCTAGATTTTTATTTTTTTTGGAACTTTTAAAATTACTGATTCAATACCATTACTGGTAATTGTGGTTTTTTCATATTTTTTATTTCTCCCTGGTTCACTCTTGGGAAAGTGAACATTTCTAAAAACTTTTCCATTTATTTTTGGTTGTCATTTTATAGCTGTTCATAATAGTCTCTTAAATCAACTTCCGGGATGTTAGATGAAACTTCTTTTGTATTTCTGATTTTATTAATGTTAGCCCCCTCTCTTTCTTTCTTCATTTTTCTGGCTAAATGTTTATCTGTTTTATCTTGTCAAATGACAGTTTCATTGATCATTTCTATTGTTTTTAATTGCCTTTTCATGTATTTCTCCTCTGATTTTTATTTCTTTCTTCTACAAGATTCCCTGGTGACTCAGAAGGTAAAGCATCCATCTGTAATGCAGGAGACCTGGTTCCACTCCATGGGTCGGGAAGATCCCCTGGAGAAGGAAATGACGACCCACTCCAGTACTCTTGCCTGGAAAATCCCATGGACAGAGGAGCCTGGTAGGCTAGGTCCATGGGGTCACAAATAGTCGGACACGACTGAGAGACTTCACTTTCATTTTTTCCTTCTACCTTTGGATACTGTTTTTATCTAATTCGTCTAGGTGTAAGGTTAGGTCATTTGTTCAATATTATCTTGCTTCCTGAGGTATGCTTATGTCACTATAAAGTTTTCTCTTAGGAGACACATTGTTTTCCTATGCCCCATAGAACTTGGATTGTTTTCTTTACATTTTTCTCCAGGTATTATTTCCCCTTTAGTTTTTTTAGTGATCTATTGATAGTTTAAGTAGCATATTGTTTAGCCTCCACATACTTGTGATTTTTGAATTACTTTTCTTATAATCAATTTATAGTCATAGCATTATAGTTGGCAAAGTATTGATCTGATTAAATCTTAAATTTGTCAAGGCTTGTTTTGCAGCCTAACATGTGATTTATCATGGAGGATGCTCTATGTCCACATTATAAAAATATGTATTCTGGTGCTTTTGCATGGAGTATTCTATATATATCTACTAAATTCATCTGGTTTAATGTAACTTTTGATGTTCTTGTTTTTTTTTTTCTTTTCTTTTTTTAACTGAAATTCTGTATTGTTGATCTGTCTATTGATGAAAGTAGATTGCTAAATTCCACTAATATTATTGCATTACTGTTAGTTTCTTCCTTTATGTCTATTAATATTTGTTATATGTATTTTAGTGCTTCTTTGTTTGCTGCATATACATTTATATTAGTTCTATCATCTTCTTGAACTGATCCCTTAATCGTTGTATAATGCCCTTCCTTATCTCTTGTAACAGTATTTTTTTTAATGTCTATTTTCTTTGGGATAAGTATTGCTACTCCAGCTTTCTCTCAATTTCAATCTGCATGTAATATCCTTTTTCATTCTTTTTCTCTCAGTTTGCCTATGTTTGTAGATCTGAAGTAAGTCCTTGTAGGCAGTGAATATATAGATGTTTTTGTATCCATTGAGTCACTTTATATTTTTTGACTGGATCATTCAGTCCCTCTACATTTGAGGTAATTATTGATATTTATCCTTTTATTGTTATTTTGATAATTGTTTGGGGGTTGCTTTCCTAGCTATATTTTGTTCTTCTTTTGTTTTCTTATCTTGTGAGTTGATGAATCTTTTGGGTTATGTTTAGATTTTTTTTTCATTTTTGTGTGGGTATCTATTTTAGATTATTGGTATATAATATGTACCACATATATAGTTGTTTGTTTTTTTTTTTAAGTTGCTCTTCTCTTACTTTATAACACATTTTAACAGCCCTGCATTTGTACTCTCCTCCACTCCAGATTACTGTTTTTGGTAACATAGTTTGCATTTAATTGTTTTGTGTCTGTCTTAATTTCTTACTCTGGATATCAATGATTTAGTTACTTTTGGCCTAATAGGTTTTTGTGAGTGATTTTCTACATTTACTATATATTTGCCTTTATCAATATAGGATAAATGGTCTGGGGTGTCCCAAAACTTGTGTTGCTCTGCTAGTTGTCAGGGCCAGGGCCCAACTCATCCCAAGGCAGGATCTGGCCTGCTAAATATCAGGCTGAGTCAGCAGCCTGCAGGTTTGTGGCTTTCTTGAGTCTGTTGTTTGCCCCTGTTGGGTGAGGCTCAACCTCTTCTAGCTATAGCTAGAAGCTATATCAGGTTCCTGGGAAGGGGGGCAGGACCTACGGCTCATGAGACTCTGAGACTGGTGCCTGGCCAACAGTGCATGGAACTGGGTCCTGAGCCCTCTGGTAAGCAGAGGCAACTGTTGACACTGGGCTCTTAAGTCATCCTGCTTAATGACGCAGTGGGGCTGTATCCTTGCCCAGTTAAATTTTTATGCTGAGACATTCTAGCACTGGCACCTACAGGCTGTTGGGTGGGGCCAGATCTTGCTGTTAATAAGCTAGAGGGAGGATTACACAATGGCACTTGTTAGCTCCACTGTTCACCTGGTAGAAGGTGCTGCCAGAAATAACGTCCATCAATGTCTAATTCTCATAGTGAGCTGCAGTCGACTCCTGCTTTTCCAGATGACTCTTGAAGATTAAGAGGTAGGTCTGATATGAATTCCTCTCAGATTACTCTTTCTGCTCTGGTTCTCAAAGCATGTGAGATTTTGTGTGCATCCTTTAAGTGAAATCTCTATTTTCCTAAGCCCACTGGGACTCTCAAAAGTAAGCCTGTTTGCCTTCAAAGGCAAACACTCTGGCAGCTCATCTTCCGAATGCAGGACCCCCAACTGACCCCAACTTTGGGCTCAGATTTCTAACACCTTTTGGAGAAGCTCTGCAGTGTAGTTTTTCTCCTTTTTGTTGGTCACTTCCCTGGATATATCACTTCCCTTGTGGCTCAGAGGTTAAAGCGTCTGCCTCCAATGCAGGAGACCCAGGTTTGATCTCTGGGTCAGGGAAGATCCCCTGGAGAAGGAAATGGCAACCCACTCCAGTATTCTTGCCTGGAGAATCCCATGGACGGTGGAGCCTGGTAGCTACAGTCAACGAGGTCGCAGAGTTGGACACGACTGAGTGACTTCACTTTCATTTAGTCCCTGGATATATAGGACTTTTGCAAGTGTATCCCTCCTACCGAATTTATATCTTTATATCACAATTTCTAGATATTTTTGGTAGATTCTGTTCCTTTTCATGAATGGTTATTTTGCAGATAATTGTGATTTTGGTGTGCCCATAAGAAAAAGTGATCTCAAGGTCTTACTCCCTGCCATCATATCTTACCTCTCCATATTGAGTCTAGTAAATTTAAAGGTCTTATGGAGAAGAACCAAGGCATGAAAGCTTACTGTCAGCCAGAACCTATAATATTCTATTTGAATTTTTATACTTTGTTTTAAAGTCTACATTTTCTGATATAAGAATTGCTTTAATTTCCATTTGGATGGAATACTTTTTCTATTCCCTCACTAACAACCTCTCTGTTTCTCTTGATCTTAAGTGAGTCTTTTTTAGACAAAATGTAGAAAATGTTTTTATTTGCTTTTTGTTTTTTCCTTGTCAATTATCTGTGTTTTTGTTTGGAGCATTTATTCCATTGACATTTAAAACAGGTTTTAATAGATATGCACTTATTGACA